>PVJL010003116.1:126059-168597 GCA_004026885.1 Lyroderma lyra
GTGTGTGTGTTTACAATTGGCAAAAAGACTTCAGTTGACTCTGGTCTGTCTCCCACAACTTTTGGGGATTTTAGTGTCTCCCGCAGTCCCAGTCTGGTAGCCACAAGGCTCTGAGGGGCGGGACCTCTCCCCTACTCACGGGCTCCCGCTCTTCAAATCCACCGCGGCTTCCTTCTCACCTTGCACCCCATTGCGCCTCCGCCCAGCAGCTCAGGCGCAAGCGCACACGCGCGGTGGGAGGTGCGCGAGCGCGCACGCTCCCGCCACCGCCTCAGCAGGTCTCCGCCCCTTTTCCCTTTGGGGAGGCGGTGTAAGCCCTATGCACAGTCGCCGCGGAGAGGGCGGGGCGGGGCTGTGCAGGCTCAGAAGCTGCCTCTCGCGAGAGGCCGGCCCGCGAGCTCCTCGCTCCCTCTCCCCGCCCTCTGCCTCCTGTGCTTCGCCTGCAGCGTCAGCTTCGGTCGGCCGTCGGCGGCGGCGGCGGAGGCTCCTCAGCTTCAGCCTAGGCGCCCCTTGGCGCCCATCGGCCCCGGTCCGCAGTGCCGCCCACCCCTGCTCCCCCGGCGCCGGCCTAGGCCGCGGCCGCAGCCCCGGGATCGCGTCAGCGCCGTCCGCTCCCGGCCCGCCCCCTATGGGCCCCGGCTAGAGGCACCGCTGCCGCCGGCCCGCGGAGCCCCGATGCTGGCCCGGAGGAAGCCGGTGTTGCCGGCGCTCACCATCAACCCCGCCATCGCCGAGGGCCCGTCTCCCACCAGCGAGGGCGCCTCCGAGTGAGTGGGCCCGGCCGGGGCCGGGGTGAGGAAGGGTGTGGGGGGATCCTTGAGTAGGGAAGTCGGGAGGAGAGGTTCCCTGAGAGGAAGGGATGGGGTGAGGGGGTTCCTTAGTGGTGAGGATGGGCAGGGAGATCCCTGAGTAGTGAGGTCAGGGACAGGGTGTCCCTGAGTGATGAGTTCGGGGGACGGGGTCCTCGGAGGAGAGAAGGGGGAGGGGGTGTGGTTCCTGAGTGGTGAAGTCGGTGGGGAGGGGGTCCTGGTATGAGATCGATGCTAGGGGAGGTTCTTGCCGGGGAAAACGAGGTGGCGGAACCCTCAGCAGTGAAATCAGGGTGAGGAGGGTTCCTGTGGGGACAAGACAAGATGTGGAGAGCCCTAAATAGTGATATAATGGTAAGGGGATGCTTAAGTAGTGAATCGGAGTGAGGTGAGGTCCGTGCAGAAAAAAGAATGGGGTATAGAGCCACTGAGTAGTGAGATCAGAGTTAGGGGAAAGTCCCTGAGTAGTGTGAATCCAGGGTGATGTTTAGGGGGAGGGTTCCTGAGGGGAGAGGATGCGTCAGGGGGTTCCTAGTAGTGAAATCAAATGGGGGGCAGTCCCTGAGTAGTAAGGTGGAAGGAAGGGGTTCTTGCATTCCCAGAATAGGGCGAATGGGGTTCCTGGGAGTGAAGTTGGGGTGAGGAAATCCATACAAGACCAGGAAAAGGGTTGCCTGAGAGATGAGGGTGAGGGAAGGATTCTGAGTGGTGGAGTGGGGGCTCTCTGAGGGAATTTGAGGGGAAGGGAGCCTAAAAAGATCCTGCTAGTGAGAGGTGGAGCCCCTGAAGCTGGGGAGAGTGGGCAGAGGGTGGGAAGCAGAGGAGGCAGGAGGCTGGGGAAGCTGGGAGTGAGGGGGATATGGAAGGGGTGAGGTAGGGAGGAAACATAGGAGCCATAGAGGAAAGAAGCAGCTGGGGGGCGTGGGGGCTGGGGTGCTGTGACTCCTGACAGCAGATGAGCAGAGATTCTGAATTGAATGGATTAGCAAAGCGTCCAGGGCCTGGAGAAGTGCTGGCAGTTTGAGTGTTTGAGGCGATTGAGGGAGACAGGAGGACTTGTGAGGAAGGGGACAGAGAAAGGAGTGTCAGGGTGGTGGGTTGCTCGATGGCAGAATCTTATTGTGTGAGGGGAAACATGCTTGTGAGGTCATGCCAGGGTGACTGCTTAGCCCCAGAAATCCCTATGGCCTCAGCACTCCTGTTCTGTACGTTTGAGCAGAGCAGGACAGTCCCAGAGGCTTCTGTCCTGCTGTACTTGTGGTGTACTTGTGGTGTGACCCCATGAGAACCAGGAGTGATGGGTGAAAGGCCTTCTGCCACCCAGATGAAGGAGAGAGTCTTAATGTATCAGTGTACAAGCTGACATCTTTGTCTCCAAGTGCACAGCTCAATGTAAGGATGTGTATGTTCCTTATATTCAAAAACCCACTCCTGTTCTTACATGACAACCCTTTTTCATATTCTCTTCTCTTTCTTTTCTGTGGTGTCTGATTTCCATCCCTTCAAGTTTCCCCCAGCACAGGAAGCCAGCCATTGGGATTCCAGGGTTTTTTATAACCACAGTTGAGTTGCCATTAAATTTAAAATGGATTAATCAGCTGACTCCAGAGTGCATTTTAGATGTCATAGGGCAGTGCTGGAGACCTTCCAGAGTCTGGTCTCAAAGCTGCCTCTCAACTCTACAGTGAAGGAACTGTGTCACATCCATTCATTCCTTTGCCTGCCTTCTTTCATCCATCAGAGTCCTCATCCAGGTCTTGGTTCACCAGGCATTCAGTGAACACCTGCTAGGTCCCCATCCTGGCTCAGGGTAACAGTGATTAGCAGGGGCCATGGGCACAGACTGTGCAATCAGGAAGGACACAGGTTTGATTCCAGGTACTGCCTGTTCCTTTTGTGACCCTCAGGCTAGTTACTTAACCTCTCTGGGCCTGTTCTCTCCTTTGTGAGATGGGTCTACAAGTACCTGCCTCCCAGGAGGATCATGAGAATTAAATATGATGGTATGATGGTGTTTGTAAAGCTCCTCTGCCTTCCAGTAAGCTCTTTGTAGTATCATCTCAGGTGACATCGACGGTTGGCAGGTCATCTCGCTCCCAGCTTGTGTGCCCCTTTACTTTCACCTCTTTAAGTTGTGGTAGGTGAGTCATGGTCACTTGGGGATTGGCAGGTTCCTGGGATAATGTCCAGGATCCCCCTTCCTCCCTTACTAGAATCCGCTCTTTGAAGTCTTCCCCAGGTGGGCAGTCAACCTTGGCTTAAACACCCTTGGGAATTGGTGACCACTCGAGGTAGCCCATTCACCTATAGAGGCTTTTCTCAAAGCTGCAGTTAATGTCAGGTGCAGTAGTCTCTTGAAGTGTGGCTTAAGTGTCCACATTCAAGGGAACTGTATAACATGCGTTCCAGAGTTCAAAGGCTTAATCTGAAGAAAAGTAAAGTAAATATTCATCAATTTATTTATATTGATTACACATTAAAAATTACATTTTTGATGGGTTAAATCAAGTGTATTCAAATTAATTTCACTTGATAACACATTTTTAATGTGGCTAGAAATGTTTAAAATTGCATATGTTGCTTATATTTTGTCTTGGGCAGCATTGGGTCAGTTCCTGTTTGCGTTGAGCTAAAGTCTGTCTGCCTATTGCAGGGAGCTGCTTTTACTCCAGCATTTGATTCAGTCAAGGCACTAGTGAAAACAGTTGATTGTCAGAATTGCCTTTGAAAATTTCTTGAATTGGCCAACAAAGTGCCATGTAGATGTGGGTTTTTTATTAACTGGGTCTAGGAATGTGTGTGTATAAATGCCTAATGTTTATAGTGGTGTTCAGGATATAATATGAGCATGCTGGTTGAGCAGAATGCCCTGGAATTGTCTGCACTGTTTAAGTTAGGCCCTTCTTCTTCTCCCCTCTGGAGCCCATATATGATTCATATAAATTACATTTTCTGTCTTCTGCCCATTGGTTCTTGCTCTTTGCTTTGTGACCACTCAAAATGATTTTGCTTTTTCATTCTTGTGAAGACAAGCGTCCTAGCATGGGCCTTCATTTGCCTAATTCCCAGTCCTGTCCCCCATTCTGGGTCTCCTTCCAGTGTGGCCTGAAGCCCTTGCATCAGTAAGGAGGGCTCCTGTGTCTGGTACCAGGCCCGTTGAACCAGAGGGGTCCTTCATGTCCTGAGATCTCCTAACCTTTGCGAACAGGGACAGAAGTGGTGGACTCAGTTCTCAGGGAGCCCGCCTTCTCTTCTGATCAGCTATGTGTCTGCAGGTAGTCTTTCTTTCCTGCTAGATCATAGGCCCTCCACCCAAGAAACAGGTCCAGTTCATTTCTGAATCCTCCTATCTACAAACCCAGGGCCTGGTATGCAGTGGCCATACAGTACCCTTGGCTCAGGTTGAATCATTTCAGCAGCTCACACACTTCACTAACCCTTGCCCTTGGGGTCTCTACAGAGCAAACTTGGTGGACCTCCAGAAGAAGCTAGAGGAGCTAGAGCTTGACGAGCAGCAGAAGAAGCGGCTGGAAGCCTTCCTCACCCAGAAGGCCAAGGTTGGGGAGCTCAAGGACGATGACTTCGAAAGGATCTCAGAGCTAGGAGCTGGGAATGGCGGGGTAGTCACCAAGGTCCAACATAGACCTTCAGGCCTCATCATGGCAAGAAAGGTGAGAGGTGGCCAGAGCAGTGTTCTGTCCCCTTGCTCTGTGGGCGGCATGGGTGCAGGCAGGTCCCCCTGGAAACGGGGGAGAAGTTTGAAAGATGCCGGCCTCTGCTTTCTGACTGGCTCAAGGATTCAGAGGCCCTCCCATCTACTGTGGGTTCTCCATCCTGAGAAAGAGCCCAGCTTCTAGTTAGAATGTGGCAGTGCTGACTTGCCTCATGCAGCTTCTTCCATTACTGATTTCTGCCTTTGGGGATGGCTTAAATTCACATTCCCAGAAAGCAAGTGGAGTTTTGGGGAAGAAAGGAAGAGATTCAAGTCCCCTTAGAGCTGGCCTTACCCTGACTTCATAACCAGGAGAAAAAACTGCAGACCAAAGATAGGACCTCCACTGGAATGGTCACATTGAGGGAGGTCCCTTGGCAATGGGGTAGCCAAACCACCTGTATTAATCCGAGTTTTCCAGAGAAGCAGAACCACTAGGGTGGAGGGGAATGGTAGGTAGAGATATTTTAAGGAATTGGCTCATGCAGTCACAGCAAGTCTGAGATTTGCAAAGCAGGCAGGCAGGCCAGAGACTTGGGAGAGTTGATGTGGCAGCTTGAGTCCAGAGGCCATCTGAAGGCAGAATTCCCTCTTCTTTGGGGGACTTCTGTCTTTTAGGGGTTTCAGCTTATAGAAGGTCATCTGCTTTTCTCAAAGTGGTATGATTTCCATGTTAAATCACATCTAAAACATATCTTCACAGTGACTTCTAGACTGGTGTTTGATCAGACAGCTGGGTACTATGGCCTAACAAAGCAGACACATTAAATCAACTATTACCCCACCCTTCTGTGCAGACCCTGCCTCTGAAAAGTCCTGAGCCTCCCTGGTCTGGGCTTCTGTGTCCCAGTGCAGCCTCCGGCTATATATTCTGAAATAAACCCTGGGAGATGTAGGCATTAGAGAAGACGACAGTGTGACCATCTGGGGACAGTGGCTCCTAAAGATACAATAAGGCGGGGGGACTTCATGTTGACCAGTTGTTTAGCTCATATTATCATGTTCTTTCAGACATAGAAAGCCACCTCTTTCTGGAAGCGCACTGTCCTGTTGTTCCCAAATTGTGTTCTTGGAAACTCGAGCACCCCATGCCCCATGGATCGGTGCAGGTCCTGCCTTTCCTGGGAACAATGCACTTGGTTTCTATTGGGATTTAGTACTGTAGCTATTTCTCCTGCCTCTAGAGCACCGCCTTTCTGCTGAAACCTATTTTTGTCCCCTTACCGTAGGCAGCCTTTGCAAAACTAGAGCAGCCCCAGAAATCTCTGGTCTGCCATCGCCGAAGCACTGGGAATGAAAAGGTGGATGTGGGATTCAGACAGAGACTGGGGAACTTGAGAACAGTGCTGGTCAATTTGTGTCAGGGACTCGAGGGGTTATCTCAGACCAGATGAGGGATCTTCTGCATAGTCCCAGTGTGTCTTGGATAAACACGAATCCAGGTGTTCGCTTACAGCTTTGTGAAAGTCTGCAAAATAAGACATAGGAGTATAAAAAAGGAAAAAAAAATAAAAAACAAAAATAAAACAGGGGACAGATAAGTTCTATAGTCGAGTTAGCAGTACTGTCCCAAAGTCAATTTCCTGATACTGTCCTTCAGTCATGGAAGATGTCACTGTTGGGAGAAGCTCAGTAAAGGGGTACACCAGACTGATATTTTTGCAACTTTCCCCATGCTTCTATAATTCTTTCAAAATAAAAAGTTGTTTTGTTGTTTTTTTTTAAGGTTCAAAAAAATGGGAATATAGATCATAATCTCCTCCTCCCAGCAGAGTATTAGAACAGCGCAGGCCCCCGCAGGCAGGTGGCGAATGCAAGAATGAGAAGGCTGTCCACCTGGGGGTTGTGCAGTCTGGGGCTGTTACTCCTGATGGCCCAGGAGCCCTGCACCTGTATGTGGGGGTCAAGGACCCCTTTTAATCCATCAGGGATGCCAGTCCACCCCAAGGCCTGTTGCCTTTAATTCAGCTGAGAGCACAAATGGGAAAACTGATAAGATAAAGTGGTTTTTAAGGAATAATCCTTCCCCACTACCCTGGGTGGAATTCGAAATTCCCCAGGAAGCCTGGTATGAATTCCATGCATTCCGACTGTGTAAACTTATCCAATCTCCAAAGGCAGACTACCCACAGGTGTGAGGGTGAGGGCTGGGTGGGGCTCCTGCTCTGTGGGCCAGCATCTGTCCCATCCCTGTGATTGGCAGAGGATCATACTAACCAGTAGGACGTGCTGGGGGAGCAGCAAGACCAGTTCCATAGGCCCAAGAGAACTGGTCTCGATTTGTATAGTCACACTTGTTCATAAATGTTTCCTTGACTCACCATGGCTCTCCTGCATCCTTCTGATAGCCCTATGAACAAAACTTCTGCATAACTTGGGCCAGGGGAGACCTGTGAAGAATTTAGAGTGTTTGTTATATACATGGGGCTTCCTTAACCACCTTCTACTTGGAGCTAGAGTGGAGGTCGTGTTACCTGCCCAAGGCCACATAATAACCAGCTGCCATCTTTCAAGTGATTGCCCTGTGTCAGAGCCAGTTCTGAAACCTTGACATGTGTTCACATTTAAATGGAATGATGGCTCCATTTTACAGAGGCTGGGTTAGGTCTTGTCTGAATCAGGTTTGAACCTTTGTGGTTGCCCCTGACTTTGTGAAAGCTGGCAGGGCTTTGCCTCCAGAATCCATGTCCCCCTTTTCCTAGTTTATAACCTCTACCCCCACCCCTCACCCCCTCTCCTAGCTTAGATCCCTGACCCTGTGGTAGAAAATGCCTTAAACTCCTAGACAGGCTTGATGTTGGATTTGAACTTCCAGAACCTTTCTGGTTTAATCAGTGATTGGAGCTCACGTGATCCCAGAATAGTGACATGAAAGAGCATGGGTTCTGGCAGTCCATGAATGACCACTCACCAACTGTGTGCCCCTGGGAACATGATTTAATATCCTGGAACCTGCACTTGCTCATTAGTGCAGTGGGGACAGTTACCCTGTCCCAGGTTGTCATCAGGGCAAATTGTGACACGTTCAGAAACGTGTTCCCCCTTCCAGTTCCTGCTTTCTCCACACACCCTCAGTGCTGACTCCTGGTCAGTCGGAAGGCTCAGGTTACAAGCCCCACGTATAACGGACCCATTAAAACTGAGATTGTGTAGCAGCAACTCCTATGTCCCCTCTTTACCACATCTTTCCCAAAAGCACTCACTTCTTTGGGGCTTGTTTCACATTTGCCTGACTTCAGGCTCCCAAGACCTGTGGGATTTTGTCCAATTTTGCCCAGTTTTGTCCACCCCTTCCTCTTCTCTAAAGCCTGGTGAACTCCCCCTTCCCTGTTCTTCATTCATTTGTGGTTCCTTTCAGGTTTCTTGGTTGAGAGCTGCCCCTAGTCAGACCTGACTACTGAACCCTTGAAATGTCACTCTGAACTGAGGTGTGCTATATATGCAAAAAAACATGCGCCACATTTCAAGAGCTTCATGTGGGAAAAAAAATCTCATTAATATTTTTAGATAGATTACATCTTGAACAGTAATTTTTTGATGTGTTACACTGAGTTAAAATATATGAAAAATTCATTTCACCTTTTTACTTTATTAATATGGCACTAAAGAATTTTGAAATTAACATATGTGGCTCCCAGTATATTTCTGTTGGATAACACTGGTCTCTGTCACCCTGCACTGCCCATCCATTGGCCCCCTCACCCTCCATGCAAAGGTCAGTGCTTCGTTTTCACCCCATCAAAGCATGGGAGCATGCTGAACATCTCACAGATGCAGTCCTGCTAAAGGAAAGAGCATCGGGGTTCTGGTGTGATCACCATCTTGGGGGTGTCCATGGGCAGCATAGAGTGTCCTGGGAGGCATGGCTAGGGCTCTGCTCTGAAGGCTGGATTGTGTGGAGAAGCAAATACCTGAAGGGCCTTGAGCACTGGACGGCCTGGTCCAGGAAGCACACAGCATCATGCTCAGTTCTCAAGGTCGCAAGGGTCATTAGCATGGGCCTGTGAGCATGGGCAGTCTTCACACATATCCTGTACCCCACTACCCAAACTCAGCACACACCCCTCTATGCCTTGGTACCCTCAAAAAGGCAGTTCTTTTTCCTTCTTCCTGGAAAGCCTGCCCCCACCTTGTCCATATGAGGAACTCCCACCTGTCTTTTAAAGCTGGCCCCAGTATCACCTGCGCCCTTGGTACTTCTCCCTGATTCCTCCATTGGGGTACCTCTACCACACCAGGATTGTTCCACCTGCTTCTCTTCCCTCCTGATGGTATGTCTCCTTCATGCAAGGTCGTCTTTGCTGTCTTTCTTCCCATCATTGGTCCCAGGTATAATTGACTACAAAAATATGTGTTGAGTTTATGGCAATCATTTTCAGATACTTGTGATCAGGCTCCACCTCTCTGACAAAGGGGTAGAAATCCCACCTTTTTCTTGTCTTACCACAGTGGCCGGAGCCACATGTAGGATTCTAAGTAGCCAGGATGTGGACCCACAACCTTCACTCTTTCTCGCTGAGCTATGGATCTTAGTTTGCTTAGGATTTGTTGTTAGGCATTGCTCTTGGTGTTTTGTCAGCTATTTTTTTCTGCATGTCTCCAGATGATTTTTTGGTTTCTCACCTTTTAAAATGTTGTGATGGATTTGGTGATAATCCTGGCTGCTAACTTGAACTCCAGTGGAGTGGAAAGACAGCTAGGATTTTCAGGTAGCTACCAGAGGCTCTCTCTGCCCTGTCTCTAGCCTGGAGGTGAGAAGGGCCCCAGAGAAACCTACCTCTGACTGAGAGGGTGGGCCTGGGTGAAGTAATCTACCCTTTGCCAGGTGATTCCTTGTTTGTTTGTTTTTTAAACACCTTTATTGAGAGGTAATTCACATACTGGACAATTTACCCTTTTAGAGTATATAATTTAGTGGTTTTTAGTATATTCACAGTGTTGTGCATCCATTACCACCATCAATTTTAGAACATTTCCATCACCCCTCCACCCCCCCACCCCCCAAAAAAAAAGCTGTCCTCAACTCCTAACAACCACGTATCTACTTTCTGTTTCTCTGGATTATCCTGTTGTGGACATTTCACGAAATGGAATCACACACTGTGTCTGGCCTGTCTCAAGCATCATGTGTTCAAGGACCAACCACGCTGTAGCAGTGTCAGTGCTCCATCCCTTTTCTTGGCTGAGTAACATTCCAGTGTGGATGGGCCACTGTGTTTGTCCATTCAGCAGTTGATGGACACTTGGATTGCTTCTGCATATTAGCAGCTCTGAATCATGCTGCTGTGAACACGCGTATGCAAGCGTGTGCATGAACATGTGTTTTCAGCTCTCCTTGGTAGGTAGATACCTAGGAGTAGATTGCTGGCTGGTCTTGAATGCTGTTGTAAGCACCTCAAGGGCAGAGGACTGAAGCTCTGCCCTTTCCTGGCACTGCTGTGGAACCCGATCCCCATTCCCTTGCAGCTCATTCACCTGGAGATCAAGCCAGCCATCCGAAACCAGATCATACGTGAACTGCAAGTGCTGCATGAGTGTAACTCCCCATACATCGTGGGCTTCTACGGGGCCTTCTACAGCGACGGGGAGATCAGCATCTGCATGGAGCACATGGTAAGTGCGATGGGGGCCAGGAGGCACTCCTGACCTAGGATCTGAGCCAGTGACCCCAGAACCGCCCTGACTTGCAACCAGGTAGACTTGACAGCAAAGCATTCATGTAGAACAAGAGGGTGACTGGTGAAAAGGCCCCCCTACTTAGGCCCCTCAGGGTCCTGTCCTCAGAGACCACGCATACCTGCTTCCAGGCAGATCTTCTGAAAATAGTTGATGCCCATGCAAGCATGTGTATATGGATTCCTTTGTTTTTAAACACCAGACGCCCCCCCTCTCCCTCCCAACTTTGCTCTTTCACTGGGTATAAGGTGGAAATCGTTTCTATTGGTACAGAAAGCTGGCTCCATTTTTCCCACACTGTCTAGTATTTCAGCAGCTACATATACCTGTTAGGTAATTTATTAAATTCTCTTGGTGGGTGCTGAGGTTTTCGACTCAGGCCCCATTTTGAATGATATTGCCTTAAATGTCCTTGCATGGAAGCAAACACCCTGAGGGATAAAGTCCTACCAATGAAATTGCAGGACCCAAGGGTACATGTGATTGATATTTCTAAAGAATGTAGCAATCTGGGGAGCTATTTAAAAGGTAGAACCCAGGTCTGCACCCAGCTCAGATCTGTGGAATCAGAAGCTCTGGGGTGGAGCACAGGTACTCTGTCTTTTTTTAAACCACTGCAGTGAAGTCTACTGTGTCCCCCTTGGTTAAGAAACGCTGCTCATGAAACTCAGAAATGGGTGGGATCAGGCGTAAAGAAAGCAGAAGTGGTCAGAGCTGAAGGCCCTGGGGGGAAATGTCACTGACCCTCTGCCAAGCTCAATTGGTCAGGTACAGGTCTGCCTGCCACCAGTCCGTATGGGCTCAGACCCAGCAGGGCCCTTGCAAAACCAGGATGCGGCATGGTTCTAGGCACCAGGGCTTTGGTTGCACCTCATAAACTCGCTGTCCCCTGACAGTTTTGTAACAAAGGCAGGAAATGAATTTGAGCAAGTACTCGCAAGGAATGCATAGTGAGCATGCTGGGAGGGCCCCACAGAAGGTGCTCCCTGCCCTCCTTGCCCCTACCTAGCCAAGTGCCCCCAGCCAGGCAGTGCCCCCAGAGGAAGCCCCTTCCTGATGTGGCAGAGGGGAGATCACATCTGACTACTCGCCAGGCAAAGTCATAGTACAGTGGGAGGAGGACAGAATCACTTTCTGTTCTGAGGGGAGCCTTCTCTCTACTATAGCTCCTCCCTCTTCCCTCTCCAGTGCTCTCAGCCTCCCCTGCCTGTGAACCCTGAATATCACAGGAGTTTGAAGGCACCTACTTCCCTTGCAGAGAAAGGGGAACAGCACAGTCTGGCCCCCCGTCACTACCCCTTTTTGTCCTCGGTGAATCTAAAGCATTGGTTTCCAGGCCAAGCTCCCGGGAGGCGGGACAGAGGAGGTGGATGCTAGCCATTCTATTTGTTTATTATACTCATCCTTTAAAATCGATTCTCTACCTGTGGGTTGCGGCCCCTTTGGGGTCGAACGACCCTTTCACAGGGGTCACCTAAGACCATCAGAAAACACATATCAGATTTGTACATTACAATTCATAACAGCAGCAAAATTACAGTTATGAAGTAGCAATGAAAATAATTTTATGGGGGTCACCACAACATGAGGAACTGTATTAAAGGGTCGCGGCATTGGGAAGGTTGAGAACCACTGCTTTAAAAGTTCCCAGTTGGATTTTATAACGGGCATATGAGAACAGTAGGATTTATATAGGATGCCCAAGTGAAAAAACATGCTTTCTGCTGCTGGGGTTTTGCTCCACAGAAGTTGGAGGCCACTGATTTTAAAGTTTGGGATGAGCCTTAAGGAGGGAGATTCAGTGAAAAAGGCATGAGGAGAACAAAACGACATAGCAACAAAGGGGCATTTGCTGTCACCATTGCTTATGGTATTTTCATCGAGTAATCCCCCCAGAATTGATCCACATGTGCATAGGTTTTCCCTATTTGTGGGACATGTCTGCTCTGTTCATTCATGTGTCATGGGGGGCACCCCACATGGCGGTGGAAATGGTGCTCTGGATTTGGACCTCAGACCCGCCACCTACCTCTCACCATGTGACTCTGGATGAGATTCTCACCCTTTCTTGCCCATCAAGCTGAAAGGAGTGGTAGTGCCTGCCCCCAGGCCCAGGTGAGGATAAAGTGTCTGGAACAGGGCCTGGGACATGCAGGATACTGAGTAACTATCACTGTCGTTGCTGAGCCATTTCCTCCAGTCACCTTGCTTTTTGTTTTTTCACCATTGTGACATCCCACCTAGTTGATGTCCCATGTTGTGGAACTGTTCCCTGATAGAGGGCGAGGCTTCATCTCCACGCAGTGTCGTGTACAAGTTGGCCCTTATTTCTCATCAGGGAGGTTCCAGCTCCAGCTTTTGAGAAAAGACCCCTAACTGATGATAAAGCCCAGATTCAGCATAGAAAGTTAAACCTCACCTGGCCAGTGCGTGTTGGTGTCCAGGGCTTAGAGACAGTGGGGCTAATTTTCCAGTGGTCTAAGCCTGTTATGGGGGAATCTTGGGCATGAACCCAGGGGACAGTAGATATCTCAGGGGAGCTTACTGACCACTCAGAGGCACCTCTTGGTCTTTCATGGACTCCAGTCATATCTGAAGAATGTACTCCCTCGTTCTATAAAAACAAAAAATCAAACACATCTGTCAGTAAGGGACAGAGAAGTAATGATACCGGGCTACTCTGTAGTAAGAAATAAAATCAGCCTGTATGGACCGAATGAAAAAATCCCCAAGACGGAAAATACACATGATAGGAGCCCACTTACATGTATTTTTAAAACTCTATTTCCCTATGCATAGGGATGTATATGCAAATACACAGAATCTGGAAGAATATAAATCACACTTCAGGGGAGGCAAGTGGCATTGCTGGGGGATTAGAATGTTATTTATCTACACTTAAATTTTTATAAGAAGTACGTATTCATGTGCTACCTGTTTAATAAAAGAATGACTTTAAGAACATTTAGAGCACGTACCCACAAAAGAAAGTGTATGGTCATGCATAATGAGAGAGATTTGGGGTCAGAAAGGCCTCATTGTGACATCTGCACCACATCCTGTAACGTGACTTAAACGAATGACTTACCCTCATCTTAGCAATAGACCAGGAGGCCTCACCCAGGGGTAGTTCTGCCCCCTGAGGACACTGGACAATGTCTGGGAACATTATCACAACTAGGAAGATGCTGGTGGGGCCCAGGGTGCTTCTCAACACCCCACAGGACAGCCCCCACAGAGAATGCCGGCCCCTCACAGTGCCCAGGATGGCCCCAGATAGAATGCAGGCCCTCCCACTGTGCCCAGGACAGCCCCCACAGAGAATGCCGGCCCTCCCCACAGTGCCCAGGACAGCCCCCACAGAAAATGCCGGCCCTCCCCACGGTGCCCAGGACAGCCCCCACAGAAAATGCCGGCCCTCCCCACGGTGCCCAGGACAGCCCCCACAGAGAATGCCGACCCTCCCCATGGTGCCCAGGACAGCCCCCACAGAGAATGCCGACCCTCCCCACAGTGCCCAGGACAGCCCCCACAGAGAATGCTGGCCCCCCCACTCTGCCCAGGACAGCCCCCACAGAGAATGCCACCCCAGTGTCTGCAGTGCTGAGGGGGAGACCCTACCATAGAGAGAACAGTAGTGTCTGTGTCATGGAGGTGATTTAACTTGCAGCTCTATGAAAAGTTCAGAGTGAAAGGACCTGTGTTAGGGAGCAAGGATTACAGTTTTTTAAAAAAATTTGTTTTTAATTCTTTTAAGGTTGATTTATAAAACAAGAAGAATAGAAGGAATTCCCATCTGACCCTGCAGGCAGAGCTAGGCAGGCAGGGCACACTGGCCAGACCAGGCTCACTAGAAGGTCTGGTCCCCCAGTTCCTCCTCAGCCACACCCACCCTCTCTATGAGTGTGTCAGTCCTTTCCTAGTTGACAGTTGCACACAGGATCCCAAATCTTCAAAGTGCATTCAATTTTCTAGAATTCTCCAGCACAGCCTTTCTCACCAAGCATGGCTGGGGCAGAGTGCCAGAAAGGGGAGACCCAGGCATCCCTGAGACTGCTTCCTGCCCCCAGGTGAATTGGAAGGAGTCCTGTGGAAGTGGCGGCACCAGTGGAACTCAGAGCAGCACTGTTGCTGGCTCTGGGGCTACCTGGCCGCCACCTCAGATTCTAGCCCCATTTCACCACTCAGCCTCATTTCTGCGTTTCTCTCTGGAGTGCAAAGGAGACGAAAGCCGGCTCTGGCCTGGCCCATAGTTGGATCTTGGCTGTGTCCACCTAACATCCTAGGGGGCCTTTCAGGCATGTCCTTGGAGCCCCACCTCTGAAGAGGTGCCTGCTGGGAGCCAGCGACACCCTGCGTTTTGATCTCCAGGTTTGTTGCCAAGCAACCTTGCACAGAACACTTGATTTCCATGTTTCCTCATTGTCAGGTGGATTTGGGACCATACCCAGGGTGGGGTTGGGGGATCGACTGTGACCTGTGCCAGGTCCTTTGCAGGATGTTCCTATGCACAGTGCTGGTGAGCACATGATAAGACCTAAGAGAAGGGGCAGAGCTGTCATCAACCCTGGGCATCCTCTGTGACCCTCAGTCAGCGAATCTCTTCCTAACAAGGCTAGGGGACAATTGCGCTCAGACTGAAAGGCAATGGAGAGGCCAGTCAACTTGGCTGCCTTTCTCCTGTGCTGGGTACTTAATGGGAATTGCCTCAGGTCTCAGATCCCAGAAGTGGACAGGTCTTGCTCGGGTGCCCTAGAGGTTGTTCCAGTTGCAACCCTGGTGGCTGGGCCTAGTTAGCCCCAAGTAGTGCTCACCTCCATGGCTCTGCTCTGCCTGCTGCTGCCCTCGCAACTCAGGAGAGCTGAGTCATGACAAGTGCACAGGCACCCTTCCCCTTATGCACTGGATGTGCCATCCTGAAACCCGGGCTTACCTTTGGCTGTGATCTGGCCTCTGGTTCCTGTGGAGGAAATATGGTACCAGGGAAATGCTGTGTTTTTATACCTGCCACTGTGGCATCCCTTGGATCCATCTCTGTGGCAGCCTCATGTGGCTGGCTGCCTGCTCAGACCACTTGCTTTCTTTCTCCTTTGCTGCCTCTAGGATGGTGGCTCTCTGGACCAGGTGTTGAAAGAAGCTAAGAGAATTCCAGAAGAGATCCTAGGGAAGGTCAGCATTGCGGTGAGTGTGCCAGCGCCACTCTCCCTAGCCATCACATCACTGGGTGCGTGCATGCACTTCTAGCCCCATTTAGTCTTACTCCTGCCCCCTCCATGTGACCAGTGGTCGCATCAGTGCAGCCCCTGCCAAGAGGGAGAGTGCCAATACCAGTCTCCACTGGCTGCAGGACTGAGCCATGGTGTTCCTTTGCCCATAAGAGAGGGTTAATGCTTTCCTGCCCTATTGAAAATGTCAGGGTTGCATGCGACACTGATGGTGTGGTCCCAGGCACACAGGGTCCCCCAGTGCCATATTGTGTTTCCTCTCTGACTTGGTGACATAGCCACTGGACCCATCATCCCATCAGTCTTGGACAGGACAGTCTTTAGCACAGCCCCAGCACTAAAGCACTGAATACATGATGTGCATTCAGCAGTGTGACCTCCAAGGCAGAGTGGCCAGCCACTCACTCACAGGGCTTCAGGCCTTGTCTCAGCTTCCATGGGCCTCAGCTCCTCCTCTGAGACAGGAGGGATGGCAGTTTTTGCCTCTGGGTGGGCAAGTGAGCAAGTGGGCAGTCGTGTGACAATCAGTAAGTTAGGCATCCATACCCACCAGTACAGAGTGTCACTACCTTTCCTTTCATTCACCCCCACCTGAAATTGGGTTCCTGAGCTCGTTCCACACACTGTGGACACTCAGGTCTGACCCAAAAACCTGTCCAGAGGAGCATCCCCACATGGCACTGCCCTGCTGACTCTCTTCTCCCCCCGTGGTGACCCTGCAGGTTCTCCGGGGCCTAGCATATCTCCGGGAGAAGCACCAGATCATGCACCGAGGTAAGACATGTGGGATCGCCCTCCTGGGCCTCTGGGGCTGGCGAGCAGGCCTGAGCAACACCTCACCAGCTGGCTCTGCTCACAGATGTGAAACCATCTAACATCCTCGTCAACTCCAGAGGGGAGATCAAGCTGTGTGATTTCGGGGTGAGCGGGCAGCTCATCGACTCCATGGCCAACTCCTTTGTAGGAACTCGATCCTACATGTCTGTAAGTCCCTCAAGAGGTGTTTTAACATCACGTGCCATATCCTCCCTCACCCCCTCCGATCGGCTCTTCCCCTTTTTCCAGAAGTTCTTCCTACAACCTTTGAAAGAAATCCTCTTGGAGTTCCCTGGTGGTGTAGTGGCTTAAGGCTTCGTCGCTGGCGCTGTCAGTGCTGCAGCCTGGGTTCGATTCCTGGCCAGGGAACTACCCACATACAAAAAAAAAAAAAAAGAAAAGAAAAGAAAGAAATCCTCTTTGCTGGATTTCTCTCCTTCGAAATTCTACTTTCCGCCATGTTCTCATTCAGGTTTGTCTGTGGGAATGCCTGCCTGGTTCCTTCCCACTGGTTGTAAAAACTTAGTCAAGGAGAGTAGTCATTTAATTTCTGAGCCAAGAAACTAGCCTTTGGGTATTTTGGGAAAGATCTGGGTGATAAATGGAGCAGATTCTGAGGCATTAGTCTTGGAATTCCTGTGAAAAAGGAGGCATTCCATTGTCTTTCTTGGGCTGCTCCTTATTTTCCAAAAGTGCCAAGGAGTGGGTTCTTTAAAGAGCTGCTGTCATTATCAGCTGGGTGCAGGGAGGAGAATCACTTTGGTCCATAGGGGATGGCAGGGGTCGGGATGGGGCTTTGGGGGAACAATGGAGAGACACTCAGATGCCACCCCTGATTCCGTGAGTTCTCTTGGGTTCCAGCATTCATCCATCTCCCTCTGGGCCTTTCTTTCCTCTGTCTCGCCCAACAGCCAGAACGGTTGCAAGGCACTCACTACTCAGTGCAGTCAGACATCTGGAGCATGGGCCTGTCCCTGGTGGAGCTGTCCATCGGAAGGTACCCCATCCCCCCACCGGATGCCAAGGAGCTGGAGGCCATATTTGGCAGGCCCATGGTCGATGGGGCAGAAGGAGAGCCTCACAGCATCTCGCCGCGGCCGAGACCCCCTGGACGCCCCATTAGCGGTACGGTCTGAGTCTGGCATTTCCGGTTTGGACAGGCAGTGACCCAAGTGGGGAATGCCATTCCCAGGACTGCAGCTGCCTCCACTCTGGCCCCTCTCAGCACCACCTGTCCCCCTGGTCGTGTTAACTGTGGTCAGCAGTCCTCATATGGTCCAGAGCCTTCTGGGGACTTCACTGGAAGAAGCACCCTCATCTGTCCCATTCTGGACAGCTGCACCTGTTGTCACCAGCTGGTGGGATCTAGAAACCAACCCCTCAGCCACGCCACTAGTTGGATGGCTGGTTGGTTGGTTGGTTGGTTGGTTGGTTGGTTTTTCCAACATTTTATCACAAAACTATCTAAAGGCCCAGAAAAGCTGAAAGACTTGCCCAGCAAATGCCCTTATGACCACTACCAAGACACTGTGCTGAACATTCTACTGTGTTTGGGTCACGCCTCCTAGTAAACCCCAAAATTGAAAAGAACTTGACTCAGAATTTCCTTGGGTACCTTGTTGGATACACAGGCAGCACAGCATGGGAGGGGACAGGAGGCTGGGGTGGGGCTGGGTGGGCAGCTGGGCTCCCAGACAATTCTTAGTTCTTAGAGTGGCCTGCCTATGAGGCTCTGACTGACACTCCCACCACTTTGAAGTATGGTTAGGTAGGGAGCGTTACAGCTAACGTGGCCTAACCTGGAAGCAGCACTTAGGGCTCTGTGATTTCCTTTTATTTAAAGTCAAGTGACAGGAGTTCCCTGGTGGTGTAGTGGCTTAAGGCTTCGTCGCTGGCACTGTCAACGCTGCAGCCTGGGTTCTATTTCCAGCCAGGGAGCTACCCACATACAAAACAAAAAAACAACCAAAACAAACAAACAAACAAACAAACAAATAAAGTCAAGTGACAGAAAGGGAGTCATTAAATGAGAGTCCAAGGGAACATGCTCTGGACTGTGGTTGGTTGGTTTCATGATAGTTTTATTGACATAGAATTTGAGTACCATATGGTTCACTCTTTTCAGGCATATAATTCAATGGATTTTGGTATCCTCAAAAGTTTGTCCAACCATCACCTCTACCCAGTTCCAGAATATTCCTCCCTAAAAGGAAAACCTATCCCAATCCCCTGACAACCGTAAATCTACTTCCTGTCTCTGTGGATGTGCCTGTCTTGGACATTTTATTGAATGGAATCATACATTCTGTGGCCCTGTGTATCTGTTCACCACTGATGGACACTTGGGCTGTCAGATGGTGATTTTCATGGTGTTCTCAAGCCTAGACCTTCCCCTTTCATAGGGCCACACCCAGACTGCTAGGGTGTCTTGATTTTCTCTAAGGGGAGAATCCTTCCCCCAATCTATGTCCTCAGGCCCTTGCCCTGCCCCTCCCAGTCTGACTGCCAGCTGGCCTCCCCATGTTATACTGTGACCCAGGAGGAACAGTGGGTCATGCCAGGCTACTTCAGCCTGCCAGCACCTCCCCCAGCACCAGTCCGAGTGCCCGTTTCAGGACGAGACAAAAGGGGAAAGTCCAACTGCCAAACCCAGACCTGACCAGCTGGGTCTAGGACAGGGGTTAGCCACCCCCGGCTGGCCACACATCCTGAGCTGCATTTGGGTCCTGCTGCTTTCTCCACCCATGGCTCTGTGCAGCGTCCATACTACTGTCCTTAGTTGTGGTCAGTAAGCCACCCTGCTCCCGCCACACTCCACCTATACACTACGAAGCAAGGGGTTCTGACTGACATCGCCTATACACAGTACTGTGCCAAATGTGTGACTTCTCAAAAAATGCTTCTGTTCATTTGAGTGTTTTATTTTGTTTGTTTGTTTGTTCATTTGTTTGTGTAATTCACCAGAGACTCGGGAGTAAAGCTATGTTCTCAGGAAGTGAACTCAGTAGTCAGGCCACCAGGCCAGGGGAGCCTCCGCCTGGTTCAGGCCACTGTGGGGAGAAGGGAGCCGCTCAGACTGTGATGCCTAACAGAAATGCAGCGGCCACCTGCCCATCTCATTTCTGTTTTTGTTTCTCCCTGGGTAGGTCATGGGATGGACAGTCGGCCTGCTATGGCTATCTTTGAACTGCTGGACTATATTGTGAATGAGGTACGTACCTGAAGGCCTTTTGGCACATCTTCATGCTGATGGAATTAAGCTATTCCTATAGGAATACATTACCACAAAGAAGAAAATTTGACACATGAACTGGATTTTGTTGGGGAAGGGTCCAGGGGAAGGGACAGATGTTATCAGGTGTGAAAACACATGGCCTTACTTCTGGCCATACTGCAGATATCACTCCACCCCAAGGGACATTTTTTTTGTTTGTGATTATATAGATGAACCCAGAATTCCCACCTTAGTACCCTCCATCCAAGGCCAGTAACCAAGTGCTTGGGCCAAGGAGCCAGGCCAGACTCAGAGCTCTGTCAGCAGCATCTCTTTCTCTGAGCATCATGGAGTCAGTGTGCATGAAGCTCTGCTTCCTCAAAGGAAGTCCAGGTCTCCCCTCCTCTCTGGGAAGGAGGCACAGAGTGTCTAGAAGGGCAGCATGAATATTCTCATTGTACAGAAAAGTAAACCAAGGCCTAAGGATGGGAGCAGCCTCCTTAGAGGCCTGCAGCTGGGAAGGGGTAGAGCAGGATCCAACCCTGAAGCCTCCCTCCCAGCACTTCCTTCCCTGGACCTCTGGGGGCTGACATGTATTATTACAAGTGGCCCTTTGGAGACAGGGTGGCCGGGGTGCCTGCAGTGTGGGGCTTGGCTGTCAAGGTGAACAGTCAGTGATGACAGAACAGGGCGGGGTGGCTCTGGTGTACACAGCTCTGCCCGTACCTGGCAGTGCTGCCCAGGCCCAGCAAGCACGTCCTCCCAGTGAGGCCACCACGACTTCCCACTCTGAGAGGAAAGGCTGGGTCCCACAACTGAGAAGGAGGCCCTGTGGGTTTCACTGGGGTAGTCTTGACGGGCCTGACCCTGCACACAATAGTCCCTCCCCTGGAATGTGTGTGCCAGGCCAGGCTCTTTGGGCCTCCCCCAGCTTTCAGTCCCCAGACCCTGAAACTAGCTGTCTACTGTGGTCCAGACCCACAGCTCATTCAAGACACCCACCAAGGTGGGTGGCCAGACAGTGTGACACATGGTCAAAAGTGACCACCCTTGTCCATAAAATTAGGGTGAGCCCTGCTCTCCTTCCTTGTAGAACCAGTGTGATCCCCATACCAGAGCTTTTGAAAGAAAACCTTGGAAGAGCCCTACCCAGTTGGCAGGGTGGGCAGCAAGGCCTGCAGGGAGAGGGGCTGGCCACCCCCTTGGCCTCCAGCAGAGTGAAATGATAGGGCCAGGAGAGGTGAATCCTGAGGGTCTCTGAAAGTGCTGTGCTATCCTCACATGTGCAGGGCTGGGAAACATCTTCCCCCTGTGATTCCAGAACCATTTGTGAGCATCTGATTCCTACCCGTCTGTTCTTTCCCACAGCCTCCTCCCAAGCTGCCCAGTGGTGTCTTCACCCAGGACTTCCAGGAATTTGTGAATAAATGGTAAGGTGCCACAGCCTCCATCTCAGGCTTAGTTGGGCAGGGCTGGGTGCCAGGCCCTCAGAAGCCCCACCCACCTCCTGCGATGGGTTGCCTTCACTCTGCATCCTTCCTTCCTGGTCCCAGCCTGGGCCCTCTGCCAAGCGTGTAGGTCAGGGATGCTGGACCCTTCTGCCAAGCGTGTAGGTCAGGGATGCTGGGCAGTCTGCAGCATCCGGTGGGGCACCTTTGCTCACCTGAGAACCCAGAATCCCTTTCCAAGGTTGCTGAGTCACATTGTCCGGCTGCCATCCCCTACTCGTCGCCAAAACCCAGAGTGAAGCAGGTTATCAGGCACTTTGTAAATAATGCTCTTCCCACAGTGCCTTCTGCAAGCAGGTGCCCCAATGTCCTAATCCCTCAAGACCTGCAACCCACCAGCTTCTAAACAAGCCTTCCCAGCAGGATTCTGGAAGGTCGTCATCTGTTATAAACTCTCCGGCCCTCTGAAAATGAGCCTGGGATGGGTGGGTCAGGACCTGGGGGAGAGGCCTACTGACCTCTGGGGCAATCCTGCTTATTAGGATGAGTGGACACTGCCAACCCCCTGCCACCTGGGAACCTCCTGACTCAGTAGCAAACCCTCTCCTGGAGTTGAAGGTGCTACTGGCCCTTTGCATGACTCTGGCCAGTGCTGTGTGGCACAAATTCAGTTATCCATAATCTGTGAAACATTTTTATATCCATGCAGATTTTTCTGTTTCAAGAACTGCCATTCAGCCCCAAGCTGCTTTGAGTAACTACCTTTAGGCAGTTTTGCTTTTTTGATGAAACAAATTCTATTTTGACAATTGAACTCCTAAACTTAGGGTCTTTATTGGAAATGGAGCTGAATTTGCTAGTGGGCCTCTGACTGAGCAGTAGCTGGGAGTTTTCCACCTTCTCTCCCTTTCCCTCTTGTCCTGGGCTCAGACCCTTGGCATTCCCTCCCAGGGTGTCCTGCTCTTACATCACAGGGCAGCACTGGGGCCCTCACCCACAGGGTTGGGCCGCAGAGCGACAGCAGGACAGGTTCTGTTCCTGGCCATGATCGTGGGCATGGGGATAGATCAGCACAAGCTGCCTGATCACAACTCAAAATGCAAGTCCCCACAGCCACCAACTAACTGCCCTGTCTTATCTCCCTACCCTGTCTCCTTGCCCTGCCTCATGGAACCCCCAGCCTAATTAAGAACCCAGCCGAGCGAGCGGATCTGAAGATGCTCATGGTGAGTGATGCTGTAGATTCTGGGGTCACCCAGGGTGCAGACTGCCACCTAGGGTCCCTTCCTTCTCAGGGGGAGACCCCACCAGGCCCTCCTCACCCCAAGCCAGCACCTGAGCCAGCTCCTGTCGTGGGGGGGCGTGTTGAGCTGGGGAACCCCTGTGGGTCTCCTGGTTCTTGAGTGGGAATGGTCCCAGTGGCTTCTCAGCTTCTAACTGTGCCTGGGTGGGGATGTTTCTGGAAAATGATGGGCTCTGAGGCTTCTGGGCTGCTCCTGCCTTGGGCTTCTCAGCCACCTGCAGGTTGGGGAGGCCACGGGGTTGATGCCTTTCCTTAAACCCACACCATTCAATGTCCTTGAAAATCAAAGAGCCCACCATAACTCACCTTCCCCTCAGGACCTTTTGCACAGGACAGTCAGGCCTTCTCCCTAGGGTATGTGTCCTGTTCCTCTCAAGGCTGGCTGCTTCCCTTCTGAGTCTCAGCTTTAGTACCCGCTCTGAGAACGCCCCGGGCACCTTATCTAATTCTACTCCACTAGCATTTGTGGCAACAGGCTGTGTCTCAGTTGTCATCACCATTTGCTATGGTCAGAATAGAAAGCCTAGCCTGGAGCGCCCTATGGGATGGAAGTCTGTGTCCGCCTGATTCTTTCTTGACATAGGAGGTTTTCCAGTACCATGTGCTAAAAGAATGCATGACATAAGAAACACCTACTTGTAAAGTATACAAATATATTAAATAGAGCTGCATTTATGTTGAAACCTCCTGTAGTACGCCCCCCCCATCTCCAGCTCTCCTATTCACGCTATGCAAGAAAACCTTCCAGGTCTTTCTCTGCCTGAGTAAAACTGTCTGCTCTTTGGGGCTAACTGTGTAACCTCTCCTCCTATTGCCCTAGACCACAGGAATGCTATTCCCTTCCTTAGTTCTTCACCCGAGCTTTTCCCTTCAGAAGATGAGGGTGGTCTCACCTGCCCCCAGCTTGTACAACAGGCCACAGTTGGGCACTTGATATCACGTGGGGAGGCTAGAAACTTCCATGCACTCTAGGCCCCTGCCATCCTGCCCTGGGCCGCCCCTCCCTGCATATCTTGGTCAGGAAGGCATCAGTCATCGCACCTAGCCCAGAACCAGGAAGCTCTAGCACTCTGCTGTCTCTATGGGGACTGCCAGCCACAGGTGACTCTAAATTACTTAAAATGAAATAGAATATACAGCTCTGTTCTTCAGCCTCATAAGCCATATTTCAAGGGCCCAGGAGCTTCATTCGGCCAGCTGGCCAGTAGCTGTCATACTGGACAGGAACTTGTTATCCTCACAGGGAGTTCTGTTCCGGATCAGACATTCTCACCAGGGGCAACTTTGCCTGCAGGGGCTACTAGGCCATGTCTGGGGATGTCTGTGGTTGTCACGGTTTTGGGGTGCTCATGAAATAGTGTAGGTGGGGGCCAGGGGTGCTGCTCAGTACCCCACAGTGGCCAGAAAAATGGCTCCCCACAGGAATGACCTGGCCTCAGTGTCCCTAGGGCTGCCTCACCCTCCCCTGAGACCCTGTCGCAGGTGTGCAAGACCTCTGGCGTGGCACCTCCCTGTTCTGGGTTTGGTTTCTCTCCCTGTCCTGAGTGTATCTTCCTGTGGTTAGGGCCTTTTCTCTCTCAGTTTTGGGGGTTTTGTTCCAGGTGGCCTGCCAGTCCTGAACAGAATGTTGGTACCTTCCTCCTCCCTGCAGACACCTAGCTATTCACAGCACCTCTTCTTCCCTTGCAGAACCATGCCTTCATCAAACGGTCCGAGGTGGAAGAAGTGGATTTTGCCGGCTGGTTGTGCAAAACGCTGCGTCTGAACCAGCCCAGCACGCCCACACGCACTGCCGTGTGACCTCTCTGCGTGCTGTCCGCCCGCCCTTCCCACCCAGGACAGACCAGCTCCTCCCCCCTCTCCTGCCACATCACCGCAGAGGCGACATGCATACGACAGAACAGTCACTTCCTCTCCCACCTGTCGCAGCCGGCGAGCCCTCTGGTCTCTGGGGAAGGCTGACGCTGCTCATGTTGTCGTCTGAGAACCTGCTTACTTAGGTTTAATACAAAAACAGGGAAAGAAAAAGCAAACCAAGCCCATTGTACTTCTTATTCCATTTGTTCTATGGGTCAGTCTCCAGTCCAACCCCAAGGGATCAGTGTCCCCTGGGAGTTGCTCCAGCCCCCAGCCAACCAGGCCACAGAGATTGGGATGGGGTTGGCATCAGGAACTGGCTTCACTCTTTTGTCCACGGATGAAGCCTCAGAGGGAACCCTTAGACACCAGCGTCTTTCACCAAAAGAGAGGGAAGTACCTTGCATTTCTGTGTGGTGTCCCCTTGCCTGACACCTGCCCCCTTGGAGGTGGCCCTCAGTAGGCCCACGGAGCAATCAACCCGTTGCTTGTCATGGGTCCACTTCTTCCTGGGTACTGTTGCCTCTTAATCATGCAGCCTCAGACAGCTGACCCTGCCTCTCCTCAGCAGACTGACCTGTCCTCAGAAGGGGCCTTCTGATCCTCTTCTGAGGCTCAGGAGCAGACACTTCTGACTTCACGGCAGCTGAGCTAACACACGACTCAGCAGAAAGGAAGTGTTGGGTTGCCAAGCCAGCGGTGTGGTTGGAACCCCCAGCAGATCCCGTAGATAAGGCCTGCACTCCCCCACGCCTGCAGAGGTGGGTAGGTGGCACCCTCCGTCACCTCTGCTCGCCCAGCAAATCAGAAGGTACCACCCAGGGCACGTCACTCTTGGGCCCTCAAACTGTTCAACCACAGCTGGTTGGAAATGGAACATCTGTGGGGAGGTTATCCTAGTTCCTGTGTCTGTCGGGGTGTCCAGCCAGGCCCTCTGAGACCCAAAGCCAGCCTTTCTACCTTCAAGGCTTGAAGAGGGCCACCTCTGGGCTGCCAGACAGTAGGAAGTGGGAAAAGCAAGGGCTGCTTCTAAGGCTCCCCCCTCCGAGCTCTGAATATGAAGCTGTCAGCTGCCCCCCTCAGTACTTCCTGAAGGCTTGAAACAAGCTGATACGTATCTGTGGCAAATTGCAGGGGAAGGGTTCTCTGAAAGGGACTCAGCTCAGTGCACGCCAGGCCGGCCCTGGGTTTCTGGAGATGTGGCAGGGGGCGGGGGCTTGTGGCCCTGTGGGAACTTGCTGGATCCTTTTCCTAGGAAGACCCTTCTAGTCTCCTGTGATTTGTTTTTTCTTTTTCTTTTCTTTTTTTTTATTTTTTATTTATTTATTTTTTTTGGTAGTTCCCTGGCTGGGAATTGAACCCAGGCTGCAGCGTTGAGAGCGCCAAAGCCTAGCCACTATACCACCAGGGAACCCCCTGATTTGTTTTTTCTGTGACACCAAAGAGAAGACAAGTTGGTGACTCCTTCAGCTGGCTTTCCAGGTTTCTGCCACTTCATAGTTTTCCCCCTTGAATCTCCCCTGATTTAGAAAAGAGAAAAGATAATCAGAAATTATAAAGGTGTGGCTCTGTGGGTACCCCAGCTTCCTCAAAGAGGAAGGGGTCCTAACATGTGAGCTGTGATTCAGCATCTTGGCCCAAGGGTGCCCGGTGCTGGCAGTCACAGATGGGGCTGTCCTGTACACATCAGGGTCCCAGGCCCCGGCCAACTCTTATTAATGGGGAACCAGCTGCCATCTGCAAGGAGTGAAAGAGCACGTTGATAAGCTGCTGGGGGTGAATTTAGGGTTGGTGAGGTGGGTGGCAGAGGCTGGTTTGGAAGCAGGCACCTCCCCAAACCTTGAGAGGTCTAGGTACCACCCCTAAGGCCATCGACACTGGCCACTGCATGCTATGCTGTACTGTTGCTTTCACCAGGACCCCTCAGTGCATCTGGACAGACTGGCTCCTTCCCTTCCCACTCTTTGTCAGAACCAGCCTCCTGGAGAATGGGAAGCACACCAGAGTCTCAGAGATGGTGGTGAAATAGGCTGAACAGATGTCCCATTTTTAAATGGGACAGAAAACAACAGTACTGTCCCATTTCAAACAGTATGTCTGGTTAGCCCAGTGAGGCTAGGCTGACCAGACAGACTGTTTGAAATGGGACAGCACCGTTATTTTTTGTACCGTTTAAAATAGATGTCTGCTCAACCTATGGTGAAAGTGTGTCTGAACTTCTGACAGCCGGGTTTCCAGGAGTCTCCCCTACTCCCCATTCTTTGTGAACATCCCCAGACTTGGCACCATCTGATCCAACATGCCAGTCACTTTGGGTCCCTAGCTGCTCCCAATATCCTGGCCAAAGATGGCCACAGACCTGGGGACCAGGGGGTCCCCTGGTGGTGTAGTGGCTAGGCTTCAGCACTCTCAACGCCGCAGCCTGGGTTCAATTCCCAGCCAGGGAACCACCCCCCACAAAAACAACAGACCTGGGGACCTGCCTCCCATCCCAGATGTTATACCCATAGGTTCCCTGTAGTAAGGGACTAGGCTCTCCTCTGTGAAACATAGAGCAGCCCATGGTTTGGGGGGTGTTCTGGCGTGGAGTTCCAGGTGGAAGGTGGTATCAGGCCTCGGCCCTGGTCATCAGGAGAGAATGAGGGTTTTATCCCTATGAGTTGAGATTTCTCATGGCTGTTTTTTTAATACCCCCAGAGAGCCAAGTACATGAGATGACACAACTGCCATGTTTGGGAGTCCCTGTGAACACAGGGCAACACCTGTGACCCCCAGCGTCCCTCTGTTGGGCCTCTCTGTTCAAAAGATCAATCAGGGAACAAATTGGAGATCTTTAGAATTTTGAACGATGGGTGTTCTTTCATTTATTTGTTTTATGTTTTCTTTTTTCTTTTCTTTTTTTTTCCTTTGATGCTTGGTTTGCAAGAAAAAGGTATCAAGCATTTTGTCAGTGCAAAATTTTTTTCAGCTCAATAGTTTCATCATAATAAACAGCACTTTACATGACCACATGTGCTGTCCCCTGTGTCCCTGCCTGGTTCCTTTCCATGGTGTTTGTGCCTTGGAGCCCTAAGCAGCTCACCCCAACAGCCCAGTGGGTAACCTATGGAATAAGTGATCACGCAGCTCCATCAGATGCAATGGGGCTGGATCCATCCAAATACTCAATTTACTAGGTCTGTCCCATTCATCCTGTGGCTTTCTCCTCAGACTGAATCAGTCCTGGTCCTGGGACAGTTGGATCCCCTTCTGTGAGTGTAACAAACGTCCAGGGAGGTGGGACAGTGGGGGAAATGGTGAGAAAAAAGGGCTGCAGAAGCAGCAGGCAGATTCCAGGCTGGGTCTCTGCGCCAGTGCCCTCAGCAGCAGCCAGCGCTGGCCGGCATTCGGCTGCACGTGCGATTTCAATCTTCTAGCAGCTGCATTTACACTAAGGAAAAAGCAGGTGAAGGTGATTGGATGGTATGTTTTGTTTAGCCCAGAAGAGCCTAGACATTACCATTTCCACCTTGTAATAAATATGAACAATTAGTATGGTGTTTTATATTTTTCTTTTATATGAAGTCTTTGTAATACGGGATTTTTTGCTGTCACAGCACATCTCAGTTCGGACCCACTACATCTCAGGTGCTCGATAGCACATACACGTGGCCATGTCAATCCTTCCTGTGCTCTGGCTCTGTCCTCTCCTAGCTGTCATTACTCCCTCAACCCAGGGACACTGAGTGATGTCTGGTGACATCTGTGGCTGTCATTACTGGGGGTACTCCTGGCATTGAGTGGGTAGAGGCCCGGGATGCTGCTCAACACTCCAGAGTCCAGGAGGGGTCCCCACAGGGAATGACCTAGCCCCAATGTCCACAGTGCTTAGGGGGAAAAGCTTGATTTAACCCATAACCATCTCTGAATTTGAAGCTATAGGAGACCACAGTCACCCAGTAGCAGAGGTCAAACCCTGGCTTTGTGTCTGGGTTAGCCTTGCTTGGAGCCACCAGGCTTCCTGTGTCCAGAGCCTGGGACACAGTGTGGCAGTGGGGTGTGGGCAGGGTCAGCCCAGAATTTTCTGAAAGGCGGGCTGTCCAGAAAAATGGGCTCAGCAAGCCAGGGGTGGGGAGGGGGGTGCAGCAGAGGTGTGTGCCAAGCAAGGCAGGAAGCCTCAGGTCCAGGAAGGGAACTCAGCCCCCCTCTCCTGCCATGGATTCCGGGTTAACAGAGTTCAGAGGAAGCTGTGACAGGGTTTCCCAGAAAGCCGGGTAGAGGTGGATGGGTGAGGAAGGGGAAGAGACCTTGCTCAAAATGAAACCAGCAGGGCCCCCAAGCCCCACCCATTCCTCTGGGGGCTCAGAGCTGACCAGGTGTTTGAGCCCCAAGCAGGCCACCCCGGGCTGGACACTGCACCTTGAACCGCAGGCCAGGTGGGTGGAGGACCTGCCTGTTCTGCAGCCCCCCTGGCAGTGACAGGGTGGCTCTCCAAGAGGAAGGAGAGCAGGAGGGAGAGGCCTGGGCCCCACAGCAGCCTGAACCAAGGCCCAAGTCTTGGGTTTCTGCCCAGGATTCCCAAGGGATGGAGGGAGGCCCACAGAGAAGCACCTAGAGAATCAGAGAGGCCTCAGGTGAAAGAGGGACTCAGGCCATGAGCCCTGTCGCTATCTCCTCCCCTGTGACACCCACTCCATGGCAGCAGAAGCTCCACTGCCTGAACTTGCATGGCAGCCATCCCTGGCTCTTAAACCCCAGGGAAGATACGTTCCTGGGGGCCTCAGTTCCCTCATCTGCAAAGGGGGTCATCACAGACCAAAGGAGATGGCTGGTGTCTGCCATTACATCAGAAATGTCCTCCCAACTTACTCAGAACCCCCCACCCCCACCCCAGGACCCAGGGGTCCTAGGGGTGAAGAAGGAGGGAGGGAGGTGCAAGTCTTCCACCTACTCTTACCTCCTTGTCTTGGTACCTGCTGTTCTCTGTTCTGGAAGGTTTGCTTTTCCATCTCCAACCCTAACTCCTGCTCAAAAGTCAGGCTCAGGACAAAAATTCTTCCCCTTTGGACTGACTGCCAAGGGCTTCCAGAACCCCAAAGTAAATCTGAAGCACAGTTACTGCTTTAAGTCCACCTCCCCCGAGTCTTAGTCTCGTGGCCTTGGACTTGGCAGTGGTTCTTCAGCATGACACATAATGCACAAGTAGCAAAAGAAAAAATAGGTGAGCTTGAACTTGGTCACAATTTAAAACTTGGGTGCAAGAAGAGAGTGAAAAGACTCCCCACAAAGTGGGAGAAAATACGTGCAAATCTGATGTGGGAGACGGATCTGGTGCCAGAATATATGAAGAATCCTTAGAACGCACAACCAAGAGACAATCTCCCCAAGTGAAAAGCGGGCAATGGATGTGATTGGACATCTCCCAAACGACGAAGTGCAAGTGGCCAGTGAGCACATCGGGAGTTGCTGGACTTAGTCTCCCCAAGGGCTGGATGGGATCCTGGAACTGGGCTGAGGGAGGGGACGGGGCGATTGCGATCAGAATTCTTGGGGTCTGGCAGGCTCGCAAAGGGGAGGGACTCTACCGGGGTGCTCAGCGCCTGGGGGCAGGGAGGTGAGTTTACAAGGATGTGGCCTAAGGTCCCAGGATGGGGGGGTGGCGGTGGGAGGAGCGCTGGAGGCGCGGTGGGGCTGGGGCGGGGCGGGGGCGGCCCCACCTCCCACGGGCGGGAGGGATGCCTAAACCCCTAGGCGCTTTGTCTCTTCACCCCACATTAAAGAGCAGGAAGTGGCTCTGGGGTGACAGGATTCGGCTCCTGTGTGACTCCCCCTCCTCCTCTCCTGCCCAAGGGGAGGCAGGGGGCGTGGCACAGGTGCGGGGAAGCCGCCTGCCCACCTGCGATACGGCAAAAGCCCCTCCTTGACTCTCCTCTGCCCTCCCCTATTTCTCCAGCTCTCCCGACCTTTCCTTTTCCCTCCTTCTCGCCACTCCTCCCTTCCTTTCCCTTTGGCCTGCCCACCCCTACCCCAGCGATCCTCCTCTTTAAAAAGGTGGTGCCATTTTTTCAGGGCTGAGTTCCCGGCCCGCCTGGTCCTTCCGCCCCTGAGGTTTTGGAAGCCTCTGAGTCTTGTGTTTGAAAGCCCGGGTTCATATTTGGGTCAGTCTGTGTGGAAGTGGGGACAGGGTTTCCCCAGAGCCCAGCAGAGATCCGGAGAGCCTGGTGCCTGGGGGCCTCTGCTGGGTGCTCCTCTTGTGCATTTAAGATGTGTTTCTTGCCCACAAAAAGCGCAGGGCCCCCCAACATCATTTATTGTGGGTGGACATGGACTGATCCACACCTGTTTTGGTTACCTAAACACCTGCCTTCCCCAGCAGCAGATTCATTGTAGCCCAAAGTGGAAACAACCCAAATGTCCATCAGCTGGTGAATAACTAAACACACAATGAATTATTACTCAGCCACGAAAAGGAGTGAGGCGCTGACACTCGCTACAATGTGGATGGACCTTGCACACACGGTGCTCAGTGAGAGAGGCCAGACACACAAGGTCACCCAGTGTGTGATTCCATGTATGTGACATGTCCAGAACAGGCACATCTGTGAAGATATTAGGTTGGTGCAAAAGTAATTACGGTTTTGGACCATGAATTTTAAATCATTATAGCTAGGCTCAAACACATCTTTATTAGTCAAAATAGGAACCATTACAGTCAAAACATTTTTGCCAACGAGAAGTAAGTTTGTTTATTCCTGTAGCATTAAAATCCGTGCTTCGGGATTCGACAAACTCTTGGAAAGCATTTTCTGCCTCCTGCTGGTTGTGGAAGTGTTTTCCCTGCAAAAAGTTGTCAAGATGCTTGAAGAAGTTGTAGTCGGCTGTCGAGAGGTCAGGGGAATATGGCAGATGAGGCAAAAAACTTTGTAGCCCAATTCATTCAACTTTTGAAGTTTTGGTTGTGTGACGTGCTGTTGAGTGTTGTCATGGAAAAGACTCGGCCCTTTCTGTTAACCAATGCCGGCTGCAGGCATTGCAGTTTTGGGGTCATCTCATCGATTTGCTGAGCATACTTCTCAGATGTAACGGTTTCGCCAAGATTCAGAAAGCTGTAGTGGATCAGACCGACAGCAGACCACCAAACAGTGACCACCACCTTTTTTGAGGGTGCAAGTTGGGCTTTGGAAAGTGCTTTGGAGCTTCTTCTTTATCCAACCACTGAGCTGGTCAGCACTGGTTGTTGTATAAAATCCACTTTTCATTGCATATCAACAATCCAATCGAGAAATGGTTCATTGTTGTTGCATAGAATAAGAGATGACAATACTTCAGGACAACCCCCATAGGGGTGAGAAGACGACACTTCAAAATGACAATTTTTAAGATTTCCAGGGAGTTCCCTGGTGGTGTAGTGGCTTAAGGCTTCGGCGCTCTCAACGCTGCAGCCTGGGTTCAATTCCCAGCCAGGGAGCTACCCACATAAAAATAAATAAAATAAAATAAAATTTCCGGTCAGCTCATGAGGAACCCACTTATTGAGCTCTTTCACCTTTCCGATTTGCTTCAAGTGCCAAATGAGTGCTCGCTTCAACAGCACATATGCAAATGCCAAATAACCATGGAATGATTGAAGTTGAGCTCCTGGGCAACTTCTTCTGTAGTTGTAAGAGGATCAGCTCCGTTGTCAATTTCTGATGGCTGACCACTGTGATCCTCATCTTCAAGGCTCTCCTCTCCTTTGCAAAACTTCTTGAACCAGCACTGCCCTGTATGTTTGTTAGCAGTTCCTGGGCCACATTCGTTTTGAATTGCAAGTTGTCTCTGCTGCTTTATGATGCATTTTGAATTTGAATAAAATTGCTCGAATTTCCTTTTTGTCTGACATCATTTCCATGTTCTAAAATAAATATAAAATAAACAGCAAGTAAGGTCATTAGCAAAAAAAAAGTGAGGAATGCACATTAAAATGATGTATAACATAACCACATTTATTTAAGAATGTATTCCAATATCAAATAGCCAATTTCAACAATGCAAAAACCACAATTACTTTTGTACCAACCTAATAGAAAGTGGGTTTGTGGTTGCCAGGGACTGGAGAGGGGTAATGAGGAGTGACTACTGATGGGGACGGGGCTCCCTCTGGAGTGATGAGAATGTTCTCTTGAATTAGTTGTGATGGTTACACAATGCTACAAATGTACTACAAACCACTGAATTGTACACTTTAAGTGGGTGAACTGTATGATATGTGAATGATATCTCAATAAAGCTGTTATTAAAAAAAAAACAAACTGCCCTCTCATGTGTGTACACATATAGTCACTATCTTGCAGGAGCAATGTTATCGACATGCCCAGGGTGACTGACTTCCCTATCCTGTCTGGCGAGTCCTTAACCAGGCCCTGAGTTGGGTGCTGGGGAGAGAGGTGAATGGGCCTGGTTCCTGCCCTTAAATGGCTTTCAGGAATGCTTAAACGGGAGTGGATCTGCCTGCCAGGCCACGAACCTCAAATCAGCAAGGCCCTGGATAGTGTTGGGTAGGGAGCAAGGGCTACCCATTTCACAGATGAAAATACTTGAGTCCCAAAGACAGGCATGCTGGAAACCAAGCAGAGCAGCTAGACTTCTAGCAGTTGTCTGCCAGACCAGGGAACCCCACGCACGCCACAGCAAGTGGCCTTGGGAGACACTGCCACCTGGGCTTTAGACTCAGGCCACATGAAGTCTCTCCTTCCTGGTGGTTTCTTGACCATTCCTCACTGGGTAAAGGCAGCTTACATCCCGTTCTGCCTTGGACCTTGCCCTGCCCCCTTCCACTGGGGACACTGTGGAACTGTCCTTGACATTAACTGGCCCTGGTCAGCGCGACTTTCAAATTCCCAGCACGGTGTGCGTGGATGTGATTCTCAGCCCCACTTTTATGCGGGGTAGGGAGCTCAGGGAAAGGAGCCCAGAGAGAAGAGATTACTTGCTCTGCCCAAGGGCACGCAGAGAGAACTTGACCTTGACCCCTTGACCTTGACTCCAAAAATGCCCAGGCCAGAATAAGGTCAGGACAGGGAGCGAGTGGCCCTGAGGTGACTAGGGCAGAGGCTGCTCCTGACACAGCCTGCCTCTGTCTTTCTCTCTCTTTCTCTCCTTTCTCTCCTGGGCCTGAAAGTGAAACCGGTGACACCAAAGTGAAACTGAAGCTACTGCCTGGCAGCCAAGCCCGCCTGCCCCTGCCTAGGGAGAGAGAGAGGAGAGAGGGTGACTCCTTTGGCCAGGCCACGTGGCAGGATGGAGGGAGGGAGGAGTCGCTTTATAAATTGTGGAGATTTTTTTAAAAAGAAAGAACCGAGGGGGAGGTCTGGGAAACCAGAAATGCTGCCTCGTTCCCCGTTTCACTGTCCCCACTACTTTCCCTGGCTGTGGGTGCCCACCGCTTTGACTGTTCCGGAGAGATGCCATCTTGTGGATGGCAATGAGGTGGGCAGGGACGGGACTGGCCTCGTTCACTTGGGGACTCTCTGGGTGAAGCTGACCCAGGGGCCATCTCTGGTAGTTACCCAGCTTCAGGCTGGAAGGGCACATTGCAGAGACAGAAAGCCAAGTCTCTCTGAGAGTGGAGACAGGCTGCGGGGGGTGGGGGGTAGCTGGACGGCTCAAGTGCTGGGTTGTCTGGAGGCCATCAGGCAGTAGTTTTCCTTCTCTGCAGAGCACAGAGATGGAGAAGCAAGCAGGCAGGGTTAAAGTTAGACCCAGGCCAGACCAGAGTTTCTGGCCCTCAAATGTGGACATTTGAGACCAGGTCATTCCCTGTGGAGGCAGGGTGTTGAGCATCATCCCTGGCCCTCACCCACGTGCCGCCAGGAGCACCCCTCGGTTGTGACAACTCACTGCGAAGCAAATTCCCATAGTGTGGGCCAGGTCATGGAGAGAGTGGTGGGACAAAGATCTGAGCCAGGCCTCAAAAGTAGGCAGGCTGGCCCTCCAGCGTTGGAGCACTCCCCTAAGGTTCTGAGAGGCCCCTGGGAACAGTGGTCCACCCTGGAAGTGAGGGGGCATCCAGGAGACCAGCTCAAAGGTGGAGAGAGGGGCCAGAACTAGGTGGAAACTGGGAGCGTCAGAAGGGCCCATTGCGCAGATGGGAATATGAAGCTGTGGTTGGAGTCAGGGGCGGCAGCAGCAGCAGCAGTGCCAGGATAACTGCCTTCTTTCACCTTCTGGACTGAGTCTAAGTAGCCCCTAAAGTGAGGTACAGCCCCCAGGTGCAAATAGACCAGGCATCTACCTAACTGCTATGAGTTCAGAGGCTGCAGGAAGTGTCTGCTTACAGAATATTTCTTCTGGGATGCTCAGGGGGTGTCTCAGGAGAGGGCTCAGCTGGGCACTCCAGTGCTCTATGCAGCAGTGATTTGTCAAGGAGTACCGAAGTATTTCAATACTTGCACACCTGGTTTGGCCACCTGGGGTATGCTGGTTAAATGTGAGCTCTGCCTGAGAGCACTTCTTGGGAGGGGCCCCAGGACTTGGGAGGAGCCCGAATGGGAGATTTCTACAAAAAGTAAAATCAAAGGGGCTTCTGGCAACTCACCCGGCCTCCGTGGTAGCTGTGCATGAATTCCAGGTTATTAAGCACCTACCACCCCCTGCCCACAAAATCAGCGATGCACCTACAAGTAGTCACAGCAGGATTTAAAGGGTCTGACGCCAGAAGCCGATCTGGTAGCCACTTGTTTCTGTAGCCGTGATTGGTAGTTTGCATGTTACTTTCTTCCTGATGTCTTCACTTACCAAGAAAAAAGGCTGGTCTCTGTTAAGTTAGACCCCCATATACTTTCTTTTCTTTTCTTTTCTTTGTTTAGTCTTTTTAAAAACATAATCAGGGAGTTCCCTGCTGGTGTAGTGGCTTAAGGCTTCGGCGCTGGCGCTGTCAGCCCTGCGGCCTGGGTTCGATTCCCAGTCAGGGAGCTACTCACATACCAAAAAGCAAAAAAAAAAAAAAGACAATCAGAACCCTGAATTTTTATTATGGTAAAATATATTCAATCCATAAACTTGACCATCTTAACCAGTTTTAAATGCAAAGCTCAGGGGCATTAAGCACATTCACATTGTGCAACAATTTTTACCATCCATCTCTACAATTTTCTCATCTTCCCCAGACTGAAACTGTCCTCATTAAACAATCACTCCCCATTCCCTACCCCCAGCCCCTGGTTCCCACCATTCTGTTCTCTGTCTCTATGGATTTACTTCATAGAGGACTCTAGGGACCTCTTATGAGTGAAATCACACGGTTATCTCTCTTTTGTGTCAAGGTTCATCTATGTTGAAGCAGGTGTCAGAATTTCTTTTTTTTATGGCTGAATCCATGACATTTCAAATAAAGTCCAAAGCACTTGCCTGGCCTACAGGTGCCCATTCACTGCCCCCTGAATGCCCTACTCCAGACACACTGGCCCCTGACTGATTTCCCTCACTAAGCTCAGTCCCATCTCCAGGCCTTTTCCCTCACAGTACCTCACACCTGTGAGCCTGTCCCCAGAGCCTCATACAGGTCTCTGCTCAAATACCACCTCCTTGAAGAATTCTCCTGGCTGACCATTAAAAGAAAAAAATTAACCCCTAGAAAAAACTAGATGTCTGATTCTGTGAGGTCCAGAGCCTTTTTTTTTTTTTGTCTTTGAGCTATTTTACAACTGTGTAACTTATAGAAAACTGAGAATAATGGCCACAATTCTTTTTTTTTCAAGCAATGAATAATAATTTATTTGGTATCAATGTTATACTTATTGGGAGTTCCCTGGTGGTGTAGTGGCTTAAGGCTTCGACACTGGCACTGTCAACACTGCAGCCTGGGTTCAATTCCCAGCTAGGAGACTACTCACATACAAAAAAAAAAAAATTATACTTATTCCCATTTTAGGTACACTGAAGTTAAGAGGGAAAAAATACCTAAAAATAATAGTTGGGCCATGATATGCATTTACTAAATTTCTTATTCTGCCATCTTGGACTTTCCTTTGCTATGACCATGATTCTTATTCATAGAAATACAAATTAACTGTGCACAGTGACATTTTGCTTCTGTTTGTAAATTCATGTCAGCATTTATTTGCCTACATATGAATGTTCTTAGAATTTTTCTTTGAACCCATCGTGATATGTTACTGATTCCTTCATTAATTAATGAGGGAAATGAAATATTTTGTTTGTTTTTGGTTGGTTCCCTGAGCAGGAGTTGAACCCAGGGCTTGGGGTGAAGGCGCTGAAGCCTAGCCGCTACACTACCAGGGAACCCTCCTGAAGTGAAATCTTTTGAAACATATACTTCAAAAAGAAAAAAGGGCACCAGGCCCTGATCAGGTTCAGTTCCTCTGGTTAATTGCCTTCATTGTACTCACTGATAATAGACTGAAATTCTTTTATTTATTTGTCTATTCGCTTATTATATTTATCCTTGGTCGCTCCACTAGAATGTATTGGAAATCAGGGACCTGGCCCACCGGAGGCAGCCAGAGCTGTTTCTGTGGGGTTCCAGGTAGACCAACTGCTGAACAGAATGTTTGAGAATGTTCTGGGGTCCACATCAAGCTCAGTGACCCCTGGGTTCTAGAACTTGCTTGTGTTCCTGCCTGCATCCTCCCTTTGTCAAAACTGGAACATTTACCCCTAGTTCCCTTTTCCAGAATGTCTTCCAAGAATACCAATCAACCTGCATTCTCAAGGCTCATTTGCAAATACTTTTAACACCTTGAGCTATGAACTCCCTGGACCTACAGCCCTAAATTTATCCACAGCAGCTAGAAGAAAATCCTTATTCCCTCCTGTCTTGGGTCATGGTTGAGAGAACAGTCAACACCCATTGAAAAACCTCTGAAAAAGGCATTGGATCCATATCCCCAAGAACTCTTCCCCCTTGTTCTATTGTGGCTTCCCAAGCATGCAAAAGAGACATGGCGTTCACTATCATTGGTAAACTGAGGCCAGCAGCCAGAGCATAACTTTAGTTGCAGGATTAGAACAGAAAGGTTGGGGGAGTTCCCTGGTGGTGTAGTGGCTTAAGGCTTCGGCACTGTCAATGCTGCGGCCTGGGTTCGATTCCCAGCCAGGGAGCTACCCACAAAAAACGAAAGAAAGAAAGGTTGGTTTTAAGAAACACCAGCTTCCTATGTGAGAGAGAATTAGGGGTTCAGAAAGCCACTCCCTCAGGCTGTGGGGAAGCTGGGGTCTGGGATGGAAAGTGGCAGGGTCTCCCTTGCAAAATCAGCTGGGAGTCCCACGTCTGGAGAAATATGGGCTCCTCCTGCTCAGAGCTCACTGAGATTCTCTTCCCAGGCCATCTCCCAAGAGGGAGAGAATTCTCAGGAAGTCAAACTGGATCATCCAAGAAGCTTGAAACCTTTCAAACTCCCTCCGTTTTCTGGGTTCTGATTGTGGGCTGGGTGATAGAAGCAGGACCCTGTGGTGTGTGCACGTGTAGTGAACACATCAAACTCAGGAGACCTGGGTTCCAGTTCTATCTTTGTTGCTCAGTAACTATATGATATTCTGTAGCAACTGAGACACATTCTCTTAAAATGGGTTAGGCATTTTGAAGATCAAATAAGACAATGAAGATAGGAGAGTTTTGTAGCTGCAAAATGTTCCCCCATGTTATGATGTTTATATATAATTTTTAATTGAGATATAATTCACATGCTATACAATTCACCCTTTAAAAGTGTATAATTTAGTGGTTTGTAGTGTATCCACAAAGCTGTGCAACTATCACTACTATCTAATTCCAGAACATTCTCATCACCAAAAAGAAACTTCGTGACCAATAGCTGTCACTCCTATTTACTCCCAATACCTCCCAGCTGCCATGCAACCCCTAATCCACTTTCTGTCTCTATGGATTTGTCTATTCTGGTATTTCACATAAATGCAATCACACACTATGTGGCTTTTTTTTTTAATTAATTTTTTTGAGTTCTCTTTCCATCACCTTATATTTAGCTTCCCCTCCCTCCTATGTGGCTTTTTGTATTTGGCTTCTTTTGCTGAATATAGTGTGTTGAAGGTCCATCCATGTCATAGTATGTATCAGTACTTCACTCCTTTTTATGGCTGAATAATATTCCATTGTGCATGGACCACATTTTGTTTATCCATTCATCCACTGACAGACAGACATTTGCACTGTTTCTAATTTTTGGCTATTGTGAATAGTGCTATTATGGATAGTCATGTACAAGGTTTTATGCAGATGTATGTTTTCATTTCTCTTGAGTAGATACCTAGGGGTGGAATTGCCGGGTCAGATGGTTACTCTATTTTTTCACCTTTTGAGAAACCACCAGACTGTTTTCCAAGCAGCTGCACTATTTTCCATTCTGCCCATGAGGGCTCCAGTTCCTCTCTGTTCTCACCAGCACTTGTTAGTGTTTATCTTTTTAATTCCAGCTATCTTAGCAGGGGTGAAGTGGTGTTTCCTTGTGGTTTTGATTTGCATTTCCCTAATGACTAAGGATGTTGAGCAACTTTTCATGACTTTTATTGGCCTTTTATTTGTATATGTGTATTTTTGGAGAAATATCTATTCAAATTCTTTGCCCATTTAAAAAATTTGCTTGTGTTTTTACTGTTTTTTTGGAGGGGGTGGTTCCCTGGCTGGGAATCGAACCCAGGCCACAGTGTTGAGGGCACTGACGCTTAGCCACTACACCACCAGGGAACCCCCGTTTTTACTGTTAATGTTAAGGTTACTCTATATGTTCTAGGTAATAGATCCTATCAGATTTATGATTTGCAAATATTTCTCCCATTCAGTGGGGTTTTCCCATGTTTTTGATGGTATCCTTTGAAGCACAGAAGTTAAAAAATACTACTTTAAAGATATTTTTATTTTATTATAAGTAATGTATCCATAATACAAAAATCAGAAGATCGAAGAGTAGACAGTGAATGGAAGCTCTCTCACCCTGCTCCCCATCCCCTCTTTTTCCCTACTCCAGAAGCATAACCCCTGCTACACAGATGGAGTGAAATAACATGCAAAAGCAGAACTCAGCAAATAAAAACTGGAGTTACTACCCTGGAAAAAATCAGTTTGGAGATGAGTGTTAAGTATTTATAATTTTTTATATTGTTTTATTGCTAAGATAGAGCTGGTTCTGATACAGTCTAAGAACTCTGTAGCCAAGCATCACCCGGGGTCTGCTGATGAGGTAAAAAATGTCTTGGGGGAGTTCCCTGGTGGTGTAGTGGCTTAAGGCTTCGGCGCTGTCAATGCTGTGGCCTGGGTTCGATTCTCAGCCAGGGAACCATCCACATAAAAAAAAAAAAGATTTTTTTTTAAATGTCTTGGGTGGATGAGAATTTCTCTCATCTTTGGAAATGTGGGTATCATCCCTGCCCAAGAAGATAATGATGATGATGATGATGATAGTAATAATACAATAACAACAACATGATCATATCTATCATTTAAGTATGTTACATGTACCATCTTGTTTCTCCTTTATCATAACCCTAGGAAGTCTCTATCATTAGTCTCTTCAAAGAATTTTGAAAATCAGAGAGATTAGGTAATCTGCCCAAGGTCACACAGTAAATCAATCTCCTTCACTTTACTAGGTTTTAAAATAATATCTACTTGAGAATTTTTGGGGGGAGGGGAAGGGAGTAGGGGCTGAGGTGTGGGAATCCGGACAAATCTTTGCCTCCCTTCCTCATTCTATTTGCTCTGCAGGGGCAGGAGGGAGGGGTATGTCATCATGGCATTTCCTGAAGGGCCCACCCTGAGCCCCTCTGACAGGGTCTAGAGCCAGGTGAACGCTGGATTCCACATCCTTGCTCATGGTCCCTCTCTGGGCCTGAGATTCCTCAAATGTAGAACCCCTGCTCTTTCCCAGGGTGCGAATGGGATTAGATTCAATGCCAATTTCACATAGGAGTTCCCTGAGCTTTCTGAGTCAGGTTATTAACTGTGGAGAACCGATGCAGAATATCTGAGGCTGGTTGGGGAAACTGAGTCACTCCTGGGAGCTTGGGTGGGGTAAGATCATTTGGGACTGAGGCCTGAATTTGGGTTATTGGCAGGAGTCCAAGCACAATCCTGAAACCTAAAAATGGTTCTGCTTGGTCCTTCTAGTCCCAAGGCTGATAGCAGGGTGGTTTAAGGAAGGAAGCAGGACTTAAATGCCAGGCAGGGTCGTTAGAGCAAAGTCCCTAAGTTCCACCCTTGGCTTGTATTCACCGGCCCCTCCCTCAGTCCCTTCCCACCTAATTGGGGCTTGTTTCATGCTGCAAGTCCTGGGGCTGTTACTTCCCCTCTGGGGGCCTCCTGGGTTTCCCCTTGAAGCCAAATTATTATTACAAAAGCCAATTCAACATGTTTGGGAGTTAAAAGGCACTTTTAATATGTTGGGTGAAGAGTCAATAAAGTACGGGGTGCGTGTCGGGGGAAGCTTTGAAGTCAGAGAAGGACAGACTGGGTCCATTTCACCTATGGCAGTGGAAGTTTCCTGCCTGTAAGGCAACTGTGGTAATAATACTAATAACTAATAATAATAATAATAATGCGATTAGATGTTAGAATGGAGGAAAACAGGACCCCGGACAGAGCCAGCCACTCGAGAAGCGCTCAGTAAACGGCAGCTGTAGAGCAGGTGCCAAACCTCTTCGTCCAAGGGAATGAGGAAGGGGAAACTGTAGCCCGAAGCCCCCCAGGCGGCTGATTGCACCAGCCAGCCCTTCCCAGGGGCGCCTACTGTGTGCAGCGGGCAGCGGGCCGGCCCGGGTCAAGCTGTTCTCACCGCTGTCCCCTCCTTCCCCTCCCCCGTCCCCCGCCGGACCTCTCCCACGACCAGGGAGGAAGTGGGAGAAATGGACAGGGAAAAAAAAGTTGGGCTGAGCCAACGCCTCCCCACTCCCCACCTTCGTCCCTCCCGAGCCATGCAGACCCTGCAGGAGCGGCCCGCAGGACCCAGGCATCCGGAGCCGGGTCCCTGTCCCGCCCAGAGGCCCGCAGTTGGGTGGGGGAACCCGGAAAGCCGGGAAAACAACCGCCCAGCCCGCCCCTCGCCAACCCCTTCCCCCTCTACGCCCCTGGCGCAGCGGGCGGAGGCGACTCCTTTATATAATCACGGGCGGGCAGGTTGGCTGTTTCATTTAGGGACCCGGGAGCCCAGCAGACCCAAGCCGTCACCCGAAAGCCCGCTCCCGGGTCCCTTCTGCGGCTGGGCAAACTGAGGCCTGGGGAGGGCTGGCGGCTAGCCCGGGGTTCCCAACCTGTCGCCCCCATCCACCCCCAGCTGCCAGGGGCAGCCACGACCCACGCCCGCGTCGATCCTCTTAGTGCGCACAGCCCTCCCCGCCCCCGCTGCCATCCTGCCACGCCCCAGGCGTCGGGGGCAAAGCCCGCGCCCCCCCCCGCACCCTCCTCTGCGCAAAGGCTGGGGGCCTGTTTATCTGAAGGCCCCCACCCCCTCTCCACCCCGGGGGGCCCGCTCCCCCCGCGCGCCGGGGAGCTCTGGGGCCAGATAAGCTGGCAAGCTGGCACGGCGCCGCACAGCGGGGCGGAGAGGTCAGAGGAGGGGGGGGCACGCCGGGAGCGAGCTGGACCCCCCCCCAACTTGACAAAACCTAATAACAGCCCGATCTCCCCGGCGCAGCGGGCGAAACCCCACGGGAGGGCAGAGACGTGGCAAGAGGGGACCTGCAGAGCCTGTTCTGCCCTCCAAGGCCGGGGTTGGGGGGGGCGGGCTGGGCGTGTGGGGGGGCCGGCGGCTGCGGCACCTTTAAGACAAGGGAGGACCCCTCTTGCCCTCGGAGAAACCAGGAAGGGAGTCGCGAGCATCATACGGGGCTTTGGCTGTACTGTACAGTTACTGTAGGGGCAGTGACGCCGCCGCCGCCGGAGCGAGGGAGCGACGAGGGGAGAGCGAGCGAGGGGGAGAGCGAGACGCGGACCCCGGAGGCGAGCGGCCGAAGAGCTCAGTCCCAACTCCGGGCCCCAGCCCCGCGCGCCACGGACCGGCCCGGCTCTGGCCCGGCCCCGCGAGGTAAGTCAGCGGCCGGCGCGGCCCCCAGCACAGGGTGCAGGGCGGAGACGGGCCGGGGGCGCTGTACCCACCCCTGCCCTCAGGAAGGGGAGATCCGTGGAGCCGGGGACGTTCCGCAAGTTTCAGAGGAGGGGGTGGTTGGCAGCTGCCAGAAGGCTGGAAGCTCCCTGGATCCCGAGCACGGGGAGGGGGCTCCACTCGGGAGGACGAATTGGGGGCGAAGTGCATGGGCTTGTGCGCCAGCCCCCCCACGCCGGGTGCATGGCTTTTCGGGGCTCCCAGGCGCGCGGGGAGCGGGGGAGGGGAAGTGGGGCTGCATTGAGTGTGGGGGGAGCCGGCGTGAGTAGCTAGGGGGGCGCGTCGCGTGCTAAGTTTGCAGCGGGGTACTAGGGGCTCTTTAGCCCCCCGGGGGCCTATTCGGTGTTGCGTGTATACGTTGGAGTTGGCCAGGATTGAGCTCCATG
>PVJL010003117.1:0-100177 GCA_004026885.1 Lyroderma lyra
CCTCCTCCTCCTCCTTCTTCTTCTTCCTTTTTTTTAAGTGACAAAGGATGTTTATTTAGGCTTGATCCCTTGATACAGCCATATGTGCAAAAATGTATCATCTAAAGTCAGGGAAGTAATAATCAGGTTGGTGTCAAACAACGTTGCCTTCTGCCCTTCCCTTTGGCACAGCCTTCCCACTGGCCCTCTACCTAGCTGGTCCCTTCAAAATCCCGAGTCTGCAGTAGAAGGGTCACTTCTTGGCAGCTTCTGCCTGTGCTGCCAGATCTGTCTCCCTCTAAGCAGCTAAGAATATGGCTTGCTACTTCTGGAAAGCTGCCAGCTCTTCTGAACTGAGGTCCTTCACCACATGAATGCTCAGGGAACTGGCAGAGCCAATGATGGAGTGCACAACAGAGGACAGGGGCACATCCTGCAGAGCGAAGGCCTTGTCCTAAGCTTTTACAAAGCGATCTCATACATGTGCTTCAAGGTCACCAGGCCTGCCACCTCTTTCCCTGACTGCTGGGCCCCTTTCTCAATCCCTGTGGCTGCCTTCAGGAAGTAGGAAATGGTGGGTTGTCCAATATTGATTTCAAACGTCCTATCAGGCTTCACAAAGATCTTGGTAGGCAAAGGAATGCCTTCTTTCATGTCCTTCTTCTCGTTGAATTCCTTGCAGAACTGGTTGAGGGAGAAGCCTCACTGACCTATGATGGGGCTGAGTGGAGGCTGGATATGGCTTGGCCCACCTGCCCCATGGTCCAGATCACGCCCCCGACCTCCGACCTCTGGCTTCCTGATTTCCTGGAGTGGCCCAGCTTATCTTTCATATGATGCAGAGTTCATGGACTTAGTTCATCTCAGGGAAACAGCAGGAGACAGGACTGGGTGGGGGGAGGGGCGCCATCTTAAGTCTCAGTCATTATTTCTTCAAATAGGTTTTCAATTCCTTGCTCTTTCTCTTCTTCTTCTGGTACCCCTATGATGCAAATGTTGGTACTCTTGATGTTGTCCCAAAGACCCCTTAAACTGTCCTTATGTTTTTGGATTTTTTTTCTTTTTGTTGTTCTGATTGGATGTTTTCTGCTACCTGTTTTCCAGATTGCTGAAGTGTTCCTCTGCTTCATTCAATTTACTGTTGATTCTTTCTAATGTATTCTTCATTTCAGTTATTTTATTCTTCATCTTTGATTGGTTCTTTTTTATGTTTTCTATCCCATTTTTATGAATCCCACCTTTTTGTTGAAGTTCTCTAAGATTGTTGAACATCTTTATAACCAATGTTTTGAACTTGTTAGATTGCTTGTCTCCATTTTGTTTAGTTCTTTTCTGGAGCTGTGTTCTGTTCTTTCATTTGGAACATGGGTCTTTGTTTCTATATTTTGGCTACCTCCTTTTGCTTGTTTCTATGTATTAGGTAGAGCTGCTATTTCTCCTGGTCTTAGCAAAGGGACATTATGTAGTAGGTGTCCTGTGGAGTCCAGTGGCTCAGTCTCTCTTGTCACTTGAACAAGGTGCTCCAGATGTGTCCTTTGTGTAGACTGTGTGCTCTCCTGTTGTAGTTGAGCCTTGAGTGCTATTGACACATCAATGAGAGCGATTGATTCTCAGGCTGATTGGTTGTGAGAACTGACCATGACTATAGTAGAGGAATTGTTGTGTGTAGGCTGATCCTACAGAGCAGAATTCACTATAGTGGGTCTCTGGTGCTTGCTGAGTCTGCCCTTTGGGTGTGTTATTTGTGGAGGTGGTTGAGTGCTGGTCTGGTGTGATCTGAAGTGGGCCACCAGATTTGCTGGTTCTGGGGTCTCTTGGGAGGTATATGGTGCAGGTCAAAGTCATCCATTGCCTGTACCCTACCCAGGTCTACTTAGTATGAGCCACAAAGTGATCTGCAGATGGTTGCCACTTGTGCTGGGCTTAGAGGCATTTGGGAGAGGCTAAGCTGTGAACTGAGGCTGGCTGCCACTAATGCTGGGCTTGGGGTTGCTCAGCAAAGGTATGGGACATGCTGAGGTCAGATGCTGCTTGTTTGGGGTTTGTGAATAAGAGAAATTTTAGGAAAGTCTGCAGCATGAGCCAAGAGAGGTCATGTATATGGAAAAGTCACTGGAAACAGCTTGGGTGGGCCTGAAAATTTGAATGGTGTTAGCTAGGTTGATGGAGACTCAGATATGGTAGCTGTCTGTGTCTGCAGGCTGGGTGGGAGGAGGGCTCAACAGAGCAACAATAGCTTCTGTTAACACTTCCGTCTGGGAGAAAGCTGCTTCTTTATCCTTTACCCTGAAGCCAGATAATTGAGTTCCTCCATATATATCCTTGGTACCTTTTGAACTGCTGCCCCAGTACTAGAGCTCAGAGCAAGTGAATCCATCAGTAAGTAAATCTCTGCATGGGCCCTTTAAGAGGAACACCTGGGACTACAACAGTCCTCTGTCTCACTTAGCCACCAATCTCTTTTGGTTTTCACAACCAGAAGTTGTGAGAACTTCTCTCCCTGGCACTGGAACCCTGGACTGGTGAGGCCAGTGTGGGGCTTGGACCTTTGCAGCCGAGATATCCATCCTGATTTTTAACTGCCACGTGTGTGTGTGAGATCAGCCTGTTCTCCATCTCCTTCCCTCCTAGCAGTCTCGATGTGGCTTCTTCTGTATATCCTTAGTTATAAAAACCTCTGTTTGGCTCAGTTTCAGGCAGTTCTTCATGTTGATTGTTCTATAGTTTAGTTGTAATTTTGATGTGGTCGTGGGTGAAGGCAGGCATAGTGTTTATCTATGCTACCATCTTGACCTGAAGTCAGCAAATTTCTTAAGTATGCATGCAATCTGACATCATTTATAATAAATAGAATGACATGCAAAAAATGTTATATATTATTTATTGTTATATCATTATTTATAAGCACATATTTATATAATAAAAGTATTACAAGTATAAATGTATAAAAGCCTGAACATGTAGAATTCACAAACTTTAAGATAGAAATTGCCTTGGTGGTGAGTGCTAGTGGGGATGAAATAGGGATGAAGTAAGTAGTAACATTTTATTTTTTATGAAATAAACAAAAACTGATGAAAATTTGACAAAATGTTAAAATTTGTAAGTCTTGATAGTGTGTATCCTGGCATATATTATATAACTTTCAGTACTTTCTATTTGACATATTTCATAATTTAAAACAAAAAATTTAAACACTCTGTCCTCTTTAGAAGGTTAACAGAATAATTACATGTAATGAGTACCTGCTCTGTTCCTGGCATGGTTAAAGTACTAGTTATACTTGAATTTTCAACTCCATGGGAGGTCAGTGCTCCTCTTTCCTGCCTTGTTCAAGGGTTAATAGTATTAAAATTTACAAGATTAATGAAAATAATTTTCTGGCCTTGTGTGAGGGTGAGATTTAGGCTGTTCAAAAGTAGCCAAGCAAGTCATCTACCTGATAAGAGGTTGATATCCAAAATATATAAAGAACTCATACAACTCAAAAGCAAAAATCAAACAATTCTATTTTTAAAAAGGACAGAGAACTGAATAGACATTTTCCCAAAGAAGACATGCAAGCAGCCAACAGGTACATGAAATGTGTTCAACATCACTAATCATCAGAAAAATGCAAATCATATTATTTTAAAAATATTTACAAATTTATATTAAAAACTTGTCTGAGGTTAGGGAGGGGAGAAAGGGGAGGGGGTGGGAGAGGAGAGGGGGGAAGCTAAATATAAGGTGATGGAAAGAGAAGTCACATTAGGTGGTGAACTTATTATACAAGTTGACAATGCATTGTAGAATTGTATGCTTGAAACCTATGTAATCCTTGCTAACAGATGTCACCCCAATAAGTCTAACAATAAAAATGAATTAAAAAAAAAAGAAAAATGCAAATCCTAATGAGATATCATCTCAGAAGCTTTAAAATGACTATCATCAAAAAGACAAGAGATAAATGCCAGCGACGATATGGAGAAAAGGGAATTCTTATTATAGGAATGTTAATTGGTACAACTACTATGCAAAATAGTTTGACAGTTCCTCAAAAAATTAAAAATAGAACTATCACATGATTCATCAATTTCACTTCTGGGCATATACTCAAAGGAAGCAAAATCACTATCTTGAAGAGATATCTGCATCCACATATTCATTGCAGCATTATTTATAATAGCCAAGATATGGAGACAACCTAAGTGTCCATTGATAAATGAATGGATAAAGAAGATGTATATATACAATGCAATATTGCTTAGTCCTATAAAAGAAGGAAATTCTGCCATTTGCAACAACATGGATAGATCCCGAGGGCTTTATGCTAAGTGAAGTAAGTCAAACAGAGAAAGACAAATACTGTATGATCTCACTTATTTGTGGAATCTAAAAAAATGAGGTCATAGAAACAGGGAACAGCAGATTTGTGGTTGCCAGAGGTGAGGGTGGGAGGTAAAACAAATAAGTGAAAAGGGTGAAAAGGTATTAATATAAACTTCCAGTTACAAAATAAATCTCATGGGGATGTAATGTACAGTATAGTGATTATAGTTAACAATACCATAGTATTGCATATTTGGAAATTGCTAAGAGAGAAGTCTTAAAAGTTTTTATCATAAGGAAAAAAACGTAAATATGCATGGTGATGGATGTTAACTAGACTTATTGTGGTAATCATTTAGCAATACATGCATACATCGAATTATTATGCTGTGTACTTAAATAATATAATCTTATGTGTTAATTATTGCTTGATAAAACTGGGGGAAATTTTTGCCAGGATCACTTGCCTTGGGTCACCCAGGCTGCCCAGGTCTGCTAGATGCCAGCGTCTGCCACCACTGAACTACTCTGTCTGTCCCACTTGCTCCCACCCAACTGCCCTCCATCCTCACCTCTTCTTCTGAACCACTCTGTGTAGTTAGGTTTACTTAGTTTGAAAGGATCAGCTTTCTTTATTTGTTTTTTTTCCCCTCAAATAATCCAATAAACCAGACTTTTTATCAGGTTTCACAAACCTTCTAAGTCTCAAAATCTTAAGAAACAGCTAGGTTATTTCTGGCATACATGTTGGGGAGTAGGTAAGGTGGTCAAGTCAGGCTACCTGGGATTGAATCCTACCTCTTCAATTTATTAAATGCTGTGTGATTTTGATCATGCCCAGAGCCTCCCTGAGCCTGTTTCCTCACCTGTTAAAGGGGTCATTAGTATCTGCCTTATTAGGCTGTTAAGAAAGTAAACAACAGCAGAAAGAACACACAACTCCCAGCAGGGAAGCACTTGGCAGATGGGAGCTTTATTATTCCTATGCCTTGTGGTGAGGAGGCAGATGGAGTATAATTCTTTTAAGACGCAGCAGGTTTCCTTCACACCGTGGCCCACGCTGAGTCGCAGGGTGGTTTGGGGCTCTCTGCAGCAGGGCCTGAAAGCAGGTGGAGAGATTGTTTTTAAGTCAGTGTGGACCCCCAAGTGGAACATCTTCCCTCCCAAGGCAAACCCCTTGAAAACCCTTGTAAAATCAGTTTCACTTTTAGCAAGCTCCTGCCACAGTGAGGAAAAGCCCCCACAGTAACCAATCACTTGCAAAAGGAGATCCTCTCGATAAGGCTGTGCCTATTCATGGCTCTTGTTTCCAGCACCCTTCCCTTCCCACTGCTTAATTTCTTAGCTCCATGCTGTCCTACCTCCTTTATTCTTTTGCCTTTTTTGGCCCCACACCTCTCATGTGGGAGGGTTGGTGCACCTTGGGCACTGCTTTCAGGTTCTGGATTGTCTGTCTGCCCACAGACTGGGTGTGGAGCCTCTCTCTGCCAAATAACCTCAGTGCAGCCTTTCTTGCTGTGTCCCTGAGCAATACCATGCAATGCTGTACTTAGATTAGGACATCCAAATAAGCCTGCCCTAATATACTTCCAGGCACATGGTAGAGATGGAATAGGTACCCTATCTAGGGTTTGAATTCCTGCTATGTTTATAGCACAAGCCATATGCTATATAGCTATAAACACAGTAGGCAGGTCTGTGCACTACAAGGAAAGATGATCTACCTGGGCAACAGAGTTTTTAAATGTTGCTTCCTTCTAAGAAATGACCCATGAAAGAAATGATAGATAAGCTGGACTTCATTAAAATTAAAAGTCTCTGCTCTGCTAAGTCAGTATCAGGAGAGTGAGAAGACAAGCCACAGGCTTGGAAAAAATATTTGCAAAAGACATATCTGATAAAGGGCTGTTATTCAAAATACACAAAGAACTCTTAAAACTCAACAATAAGGAAACAAACAACCTGATTAAAAAAATGGGTCAAAACCTTAACAGACACTTTACCAAAGGAGATATACAGGTGGCATAAACGTAAGAAAAGATGATCCATATCGTAGTCTTTTCAGATTGGCTTTGATCACTTAGTACCACGCATTGGAGGTTCTCTCATGTCTTTCCATGGCTTGATAGCGCCTTTCTTTTTAGCACTGAATAATATTCCATTGTCTGGATGTACCACAGTTTATTTAAATGAAATGAAAATATAAACAATAAGATACCATTATATACCTATTTAAATGGCCAAAATCCAAAAGGCTGACAAAAAAGCAAATGCTGATGAGATTGTGGAGCAGCAGGAACTCTTACACTGCTGGTGGGAATGCAAAATGGTGCAGCCACTTTGGAAGGCATTTTGCTGGGTTTTTTTTACAAAACGAAACATACTCTTATCATATAATCTAGTAATCATAGTCCTTGTTATTTACCCAAAGGTGTCGAAAATTTATATCCACACAAAACCCTGTATACAGATATTTAGAGCAGCTTTCTTCACAATCGCCAAATTGGAAGAATTAAGATGTCCATCAATAGGTGAATGTGTAAATAAACTGTGGTACATCCAGACAATGGAATATTATTCAGGGCTAAAAAGAAAGGCGCTATCAAGCCATGGAAAGACATGAGAGAACCTCCAATGTGTGGTACTAAGTGATCAAAGCCAATCTGAAAAGACTATATACTGCAAGATTACAACGATATGACATTCGGAAAAGGCATAACTATGGAGACAGTAAAACCATCAGTGCTCACCAGGGGTTGGTGGGAGAGGAAGAGATGAACATGAGGAGCGCAAAGGATTTTTAGGGCAGTGAAACTACTCTATGATACCGTAACGATGGCTATGTCACTATGCATTTATCCCAAACCAGTGAAGGTACAACAGCAGAAGTGAATCCTAATATAAACTATAGACTTTGGGTGATTATCAAGTGTCAGTAAAGGTTCACGTAGTGTAACAAAAGTACTACTCTAGTGGGAGATGTTGACAATAGAAAGACTATGCAAGTGTCGGGGCAGGGGCTATATGGGAAATCTCTGTCCCTTCCCCTGAACTTCGCTGTGAATCTCACCTTGCTCTAAAAAGATTGTCTTTTTTTAAAAATGTGATCATTGTCATGTGAAGAAGTATCCAAAGAATATACAGCCTAAAACTGTAAGGGTAAAAATTATTAAAGAGGTATATCAGGCAGTTAATTCATAAATATATTATTTTCCTGCATATTTGATTATGGTATTTGCCAACTTTTTAAAATATATAATTTGTTGTGATTCCACATTCTAAATAAATATTTGCCTTTGTAACTTTAATGCTCTTTATTTTTTGTTTTGTTATCTATTCTTTTTTTTAATGGATCAATTTTCTTTATTTTATTTTATTATTTATTTATTTATGTATTTATTTAAAATTTTTTTATTGTTAGACTTATTGGGGTGGCATCTGTTAGCAAGGATTACATAGGTTTCAGGCAGGCAATTCTACAGTGCAATGTCAACAAAAGAATAAAAAATGTGGCAATCTTCTAATACAAAATTATATCAATGCTTATGAAGTAGTTCCCATCTATAACCCAGCAGGGTAAGAAAACAGGTGATACCCATTGTGGGTAAAAGTTGGGCAAAACTGGGTACATGCTGGTGGTCTGGAACACAATTTAATACCAAGCATTAAAAGCTATAAAGATGTTTATACCTATATGCCCAGTAATTCCAATCTGGAAAATTTCTCCAATAGATATGATCTTAGACTTGGCACAATATGATTATGAACAGATTTTAAAGGTTGGAAACACTTGACATGTTCAGGAGAAAAAAAGGGTTATTTAAATAAACTGTGGTAATCAATTCAACACAATTTTAAGCATTAAAATTGTAAAGTGTTAGAATTATGAACACTATGTAGGAACAAGAAAAATGCTTATGGTATATTTTATAAAAAACATACAGTCAGCATGATTACACATGTGTAAAAAATGTTTTAAAGGTATTAGAAGAAAATACATCAAGATGCTTTTTCTTCACACTTTTTTCTAGTTTCTAAATTTCTTCCATGTATCTTAGTGCCATTGTATTGCTTTTGCCAACGGAAGACAGAAATAACTCACTTTCCTTTCAGGGGAGAGATGCTCCGTGCAAAGCCGCGTTCCACTGCGACAGCCTTCACAACGGGGGCGTTTCTCTTTTGGGGGCCAAATCAGGTTAAGCGTCATTTTTTATCCCATATTGTTTGTACCAGTTATTCATGTGTTGTCTCACCATTCTCCAGCGTAGTATGTTTATATCTTTCTCCACAACTATTAAGAATTTTTTTAAAATTGTGGTAAAGTACACATGACATAACATTTACCATTTTAACCATTTTCAGTGTACCGTTCAGTGTCATCAAGTACAGTCACGTTGCTGTTGAAACCATCAACCACCATCCATCTCCAGGACCTTCCCATCATCCCAAACTGGAGCTATGTACCCATTAAACACTAACTCCCCGATTCCTCTCAGCCCAGCCCCTTGCAACCACCATTCTGCTTTCTGTCTCCATGAATTTGACTATTTTAGGTACCTCAGATACGTGGAATCATACATTTATCGTTCTTCCACAATACTTTTTAAAACTCTCTGAGCATAAGAACCACACTCTGGACCCATATGACTTTCTGGGCCAGGTACCCAGCAGCCTGGTTTCTCAGACACTAAGGATGAGGTGCAGACCAATGCAGCCTCTCCCGCAGCTGGAGACGCCTAAACCGGCGTGGCCCAAGCCTGGGACCGCGGCCTCGCTCTGTGTCTTTGTGCACTACTGCGCGGCTGTGTGTATACTGTGTCAGCAGTGAGGGCACTGTTGTCTTCAGTTTGTAGGAGTGGAAACAGGTTTACGGATGAGCAGCCAGCTGCCCAAGGTGGAGGAGCAAGTAAACCAGTAAAGAGCGAATGTGCTTGGATGAATGAGCAAATGAAAACAGAAAAAAGGTCTGACCCCATCCCCCACCATTGCCTCCCAAGGTGCTGGGGGAGGGGGCTTTTCATGGCTCCACTGGCCTGGGGAAGAGAGAAGGAGGCTTGTGGGTGGAGGAGGGGAGTGGAGGGGAAAGCAGGGCCCACCACAGAAGACAAAAACAGATTCTAGTCCCTCCAGAGCACACTCAAGCGTGCTTTCTTGTGCTTCTTTCCGAAAGCCTCGTCCTGACCTAACTTACTGTAAAGGCGATGTCATGGCCTATTTTTCCTTTCGTTATTTGTGTAAACGGTCTGAGTGTCTTACAAAATCATTAATACCACAATTGTTGAACTTTGAATAACGGCCTACTGAGTAAATAGGTGAGGCATTTATTAAAATTCTCTCTTACTGTTGATAATTTAGTTTTTGGATATTTCAAAAAGACATAAGCTATGCTATTAAATAATGCTAATAATACTGAGAGTGATATTTCTTGAAGATTGGCCTCCACACTGGGTTTCAAAGGTCTGAGCAGTTCCTCCGTGCCCTGTGGGCTTTGACCCTCCACAGTGCCTTAGGCAGCTGTGAGAACGCTGTGGCTAGGGCCAAACCGTGATGACACTGTGTCTGCGTTAGTAAGCGAACTTGCTCCTCTTGTCCCGAGCAGGTGGGTAGGGGTGAGGGGTACTGCTAGAGGGGGAAGTGACTGCCCTACATAACATCCCCACATAAAAGGGACAGGTGTGCAGATGGGACCCAGGGTGGCAGCAGCTTTGCCTAAGACCCCATACTCGTGGGGAGCGATTGCCTGCCTCAAGTTTCCTCCCAAACCCTCCTGGGCCATTTCCTTTCACATCTTTGGGAAAGAGCCTGGGGTACAGAGATTCTTACACATTTTATTCTGATCCTGTTTGAAGTACAGCCCCAGAGTCTGTAACGGTTGCAGCAAAGCCCAAGCATGCAGACAGAGGCTGGCGGCCGGCTTTTGGTGGGTGTAATGATTCTAGAATCAGAGAACTCATGTCCTCGGTGGGAAAAGCCCTGTGCTAGGTGGGTGCCTTGAGGCTCTGGGAAAGACCCCAGCCCTGGGAGCCTGGGCTCCAACCAGTTCACCTTCTTATTGACTGAGGCGTATGGGCCAGAAGCCTCTGGGAAGAAGACAAGTGCTGTGACCATTCTGGGATGTTACCTCCAAATCTGAGTGGTCAGCAGACCATAACCAGAGGTGTGGGAGCTTCCCAGAAAGGCCCACTTCCTTCTCATACTGCTCACCTCCTGCCCATCCACCCCTGCCCTGCATTGCCTTTGCCTGACTGTACCAGGCTGCATGACTCAGCATGTATCTGACAGCCACTCCGGTCTCCACACACTGTAGAGAGCAGCTGCAGACCCTGTTCTCACAAAAGGGACACGAGGCACATCCAGTCATGGATGTGAACACGTACCTGAATGTGTGGATGTTGGTGGCTGGAGCTCTTGGAGGAAAAGATCCAAGACAGCTCGCCTGAACTTTGATAAATTTGTAGATCAAGTAGGCGGAGGCACCCGTGTTTTTAGGTGGTTTTTAGAAAGTCTCTTTATCTTATACTGATGTGCCCTTGAAAACCTAGAAGGAAGTGTGGTCTTGTGGGGGAGTACTGTGCAAGCAACACGAGGGCCTGTGTTGTCTTCTTAGCTCTGCCCCTTGTTGTCAGAGGGGTCCATCTGGGCCACTGGAGTGAAGAGGTGGTCATACCTGCCCCCTTTTTAGCCAGGGACACCTCCCTAGTTATGTGGCAGAGCGATAGAGTTATAAAACCAATGTGCTCTTTCCAATGAGCAAAACAAAGAGTGGCTCTAAAAGGTGACCTGCTTGCAAAAAATGGAATATTCTGAGAACCTGTGACATGGGTTTGTAAATGAAGAGGAAACAGGAACCACTGGACAGTTCAGAATGATACTATTGAAAGCTGCAGTGATTCTGGGCCAGGGAAGTACCAACAGACTGTGCTGGACCTGGGTACATTGCACGTGAGCTCTGTCATGTGGCAATAATGCCAACTTGCCCTCTTAACTTTCTCTGTATGGGTACCTTATTGTGCCTAGTGCAGGGTCTGAAGCATTGCAGTTAAAAATATCCATTTCTCTTAAAAAAAGGAGAGTAGGTTCAAGATTATTCCTATAAAATATAGTGGCACTTGCTGCCTTGCATTGTAGGTGGCTTCCTTGAGTGGGCTCGAGGGGGTGGAATGACAGCTGGTACATTAGGGGTATGGAAATGGTCACACGTGGACACCACTGTGAATTTTATGGCATCCCAAAGTTCATGTTGGTGCATTAGGGATTCAAAACTGCAGTCAAGTGTAAACCATTGAGTAGACTTGCTTTTGAGGGGTTCTTGGAACCCTCACGGACTTCCTTTGAGAAAAACACTTTCTGGTAGAACTAGTTAACTGTGAAGTGGGTTCCCCAGAGAATATGAGTTTCATGTCACAGGAGGTGTTTCAATGTGGGGTGGACAAGCACTCGACAGGGCTGTCATAAAGGGTGTTCAGCTATTATTTTGGAAGCTGAATTAGATAGACTTTAAGTTCCTTTCCCAACATAGAGGTCTATAACTCTAAAGGATCATATTTAATCAGTCACAAAGATATTTGAATTTTAGTCGCAGTTTAGATACTTGAATTTTAGTTGCAGTTTGCTGCTGTTACAGCCACAAATAGAGTAGATAAAGAGCCCATAGGATGGCTTACACTCAAGGATCATGAACTCTGGGGCTTCATGATAACATTAGGTAAACTTGTGCAGGAACGAAGATTAAACTGCTCTTGCTCTTGTCCTCATGGGTTGTGGAGGGACCCAAGACATCTCACCAGCTATCATCAGGTGGTGGTATTTGGGCAAAGTCCCATGTCTGTCTTTTGCTTTCCAGCCTGGTGACTTGATGGAACCTAGGCTTAGTATTCTGCTTGTAGAATGGCAACAGTGCATACGTGCATAAGGGGTTAACTGAGAGAAAGCAGTAAAATAGTACAGTACCAAGTACACAACAAGTGCTTATAAATGGAGATGGTGACTAGCAAGTGAGGATAAGTGTCAGTAAACAATGTATGAAGAGACAGGTCATCTGGTCACTTTAAATTTAGATAGGATGTGGGCAACCTTTTTGTGAAAACAAGTAGAAAGGTGTGCTCCTGTGAGTGAGTGTATGTGGTCAGACAACTTTTTAAAAAGGATATATAAAGTAAATATTCATTTATATTTTGAAACTTTTAGTTCCCTGGTGGTGTAGTGGCTTAAGGCTTCGTCGTTGGTGCTGTCGGCGCTGCGGCCTGGGTTCGATTCCCAGCCAGGGAACTACCCACATACAAAAAAAACAAAACAAAACAAAAAAACCAAACCATTATGAGATTTTTGGGAGTTCCCTGATGGTGTAGTGGCTTAAGGCTTTGGCGCTGGTGCTGTCAGCGCTGCGGCCTGGGTTCGATTCCCAGTCAGGGAGCTACCCACATACCAAAAAGCAAAAAAAAACCTTTTAAATTTATTTTTATTGTTTGTTTATTTTTATTTATTTATTTATTTTCATTTTCAGTTGTACAGCACAGTGGGTATTTATATAATTAAGGAAGTGCTCCCCTCCATCTGACACCACGCAGTTTTTACAACACTATATTGACTATATTCTGCATACTGTCTTTCACATCTTTGTGACTATCAATTTGTATTCTCTAATCCCTTCACCTTTCTCACCCATCCCCCCACACCCCTGTTTGTTTTTTGATGATTATTTTTCATCTCCAAGGAGATTTGCAACTGCAAGAGATGCTGTAGTTCAACTCACTTCTGAAGGCGAGATGTTTTTTGAATGTCCCTGGACACAGAGAAATGAAAACCTCAGGGCAGTGGTGAGCCTGCGATATTTAAAGCCAATGTGTAAAAGTAAAGTTCTTATCCAAGTATGTTTTAAATAGTCACAGCCTTAAAAACATCATTTTCTTATTATCAAAATCATGTGTACTTTTAGAGAAAATTTAGGATATAGCAAAGAGAAGAGGAAAAGAAAATATTTGTATAGTACTAGCCCCAGAGATGCAACTAGCAACCACTGCTCTGTTACCTTCCGGATTCTCTTTCTTAAAAATGGAGCTATACTCTAGTTGTTATGCTATTTTATATTTTTAAAACTGTAACTTTTCTTGTCATGATACATTCTGTTTATATATACATATTTAAATTGAAATTGCTTTATTGTTTTGTCTGGCTATAAATGTAATACAGAGATGAGAGTAAAGCACATGCATAAATTAGAAGGTAAAAATTACTTGTAATCTGCCACCTACCCCAACCCCTGTGACAGTCAGAGTTAACATTTGGCATATACTCTTTCTGACTATTTTTTCTAATGTGTGTTTCTTACACATAGATAATTCCTCTCTCCTCCAAGAATGAGTTCATATGACATATAATATTTTATAACCTGATATTTAAATTTAAAAATACATTTTGAATATTTTTTCCAGTTATTAAGCATTCTTGCATAGCATTATTTTAATGGCTCTCCTAACATCGTATGGATGTATTATCATTTATTTCATTGGTGATCTTTAACACGTTCTCAGTACGCTCACATGTCTTTGCTGTTACTAATCCTTGTGCATAGCCATAATAACTTTTTCATGATAATTAGAAGTGGAATGGCTGGGTCACAAATATATATATGTACAACTTTAAGGTTCTTGATATATATTACCAAATTTTCCTTTACAATGGTGGTACCAGTCTGCACTCCCAGCAGTGGCATATGAATGGGCTCCTTTATCAGCACTTTCATCTACCTGAAATATTATATTCTGGTATAATCTGGTAAAATGGATTTTAAAAATGTATTGCTTTGCTTGTTGTTTAAACAACTCAAATATATATATATATATATATCTATGTATATAAAAGTTTGTATTTAATTTTTATTAGAGTTTATTATTCTTTAAATTATGACCTTCTGGTTTCTTTCTTTCAGTATATTTTTTAAAACATTCATTTAGTTTAAACCACCTGGAGTTTCTTTTTGTGTAACACGTGGACTAAAACTTAATTATTTTCCAAAGAGTTAACCAGTTGTCTCAGCACCTCTTATTTATATAACCCATTCTTTCCCTACGTATGTGAATGACACTTGTATCATGTATTCCATACATGCTAATGGGGTCTACTTTATATCACTTTATTTTAATCATTGGAATTAATAATTATAAATTGACCACTGTGTATTTAGTAGCCGATAATCCGATTGGGAGGGAAAGGCTCTTTCCCTCGAGAAAGAAAATCTTTCTTTCTCGATTTTAAAAAGATAGGTGAATCACATTCCTCATCTCTACAATTTTCTCTCTGCTAAAACCTAAGGACAGACAAAGCAAAACATCCTGGTGGGGAAGCAGGAATCCAGAATGCAGAACATGGCCAACCAGCAATGAAACTTGTGGGAAAACTTTTGTTCCCCTGTGGTCACAATACAAACTGAAGATCCACCTCAGGGATTCTGATACTCTAAGAAGTCAGCCAAGTTTTGGGACCCTGATAGGAAGTTGAAAACTAGGAGTTTGGAGAGGTGAAGGAGGTATTGTCTTTTAGAAAATACAAACAAACAAAAAAATATCCACAGAGTCACGCCTCAGTAAGTCAATAACTTGGTTGTACCTATGCTTGAAATGTCATCTTTCTAAATGTAAAAATTAATAATTTAGCTATTCTAATATCAAATTATCATATTTTGCCATGTATAATGCACACTTTTTTTGCCCAAATTTGTGAGGGAAAAATATGGATGTGCATTATACATGGATAATACTAATTCCATATCTATATAAATGTTTTTAATTAGTTTATTTATGCTTTGAGTTAAAGTGTAACTCTAGAAATCAATAACAATATCTGTATGAAAAATAATATCCTAGAATATGATAACTGGTTTTTTATATAAAAAAATTTTATACATAAAATTTCTTGTACCTTGTATCTGTTCTTGTGTTTTGTAATTATTTGTTATATAAAATTTCTTGTACCATATATGTTAAAAAATAAATGCTAAAATTGCTTTATAATACAAAAAATAAATACCTAAATATAAAGAAGTAAAAATTTGAATTAAAAAATGAAAACGAAAGATTGTTTCCCTGAAAGTTTGGGCCCAAAACATGGGTGTGCATTATACACGGCAAAATGTGGTATACGTCTGTGAAAAAAATATAAATGAGTGAAAATTGTATAATTTTCTGATCTAACCATACTTCTGAACAACCTGGGTGTTCACACCACGAACCCCTACAGCCAGAGCAGCCCAGTGTATTCGGGGTGATGAATTGTCATTTGAGGCAAATATAGAGGAGAAAATAAATTACCGTGAGAGGTCAAAAACTAAAAACAGAAAGTAAGAGGAGACGTATAACATAAGGCGAAGGGCACAATGACATCTAGTTTTTATATAATACCGAACGAACTGGTTGAGTGGCAAATGAATGTTGAACATTAGTAGGTGGTGTAGCATGACGATGCCACCGTCTCTTCCCCACCCTCCATTCCGTTGTTGGTTTGCTTTTGTTCGTTGGGTGTGTAAACCTGGTAAGCGCCTCCGAATCCTATTTGGAATTAGGCAGTGCAAGAATTTATAAATAAAAATGCTGATTCTTAGGCACTTTTGGATATATCATAAGATTGAATTTTAAGTCAACTTAATCAAAATAGGAGGAATACTTTTGTCTTGATCTCTCCTTACGTCAATGAAACTCGCTCTTTTTCCAGGGGAGCATTTGTTTTTTGACACTCATGCCCAACATTTGCAGTCCGGTGAGTGTCCATTCATGCAGTCATAGACGTCCAGCTATAGAGTGTGTAGGGTTTTCTGCAGGTGATTATTTGCTTTACAAAAATAGGATCATATTTTAAATACTTTCTGGCATCCTGCTTCTTCTCTCTAAGGATTCCTGGCAATCTCATCAAATCATTCTTTAACGTTAGTTCTTGTGATGGCTGCATGATATGTTAAGACATGGATAGACCACAGTCTATTTAGTGACTCCCGATTGATGAACTTGGGGTTGTTGCCAGTTTTTATTTTGCCCAGACAAATGAAATTAAAATAATCATTTTTGTATATTTATTCTTATGTACTGATGACTTTTGCTTTATTGGGGGACATATCCCCAGGAGTGCTGAGTTGGGGTATGTGATTTATATTGGATGTTACTAGATATTGCCAAACTGTTTTCCAAAAGGCTGTAATGTTTCATAAAAACATCAGCAACCCCCGTGAGTGCCCTTGTCCACATCCTCTCCAGCAGGATCACTCTTGTACATTTTCACCTACCCAGTGACATTTGTATGCAAGTGACAGATTTCCACTTTTCTGAAAAATGTATTCCTGTCCTTGACTGAGTCACAGCTCATTCTACGAAGATGAAATTTGGATGTAGAGGTCATGGTAGGAGATTGAGGACATGTGAATCCATCTCCCTCTCTTAAATACGTGGACACACTCAAAGGTCTTAATTTAGTTTGAGTACAAAAGGCAGGACAGGGAAGAGGGTGGAGAGATTTTGAGTTAACACCAGCAGGGTCTGACCAAGCTCAACTAGGAAACAGTTGTCCATTGAAAAGCCCTGTACCTCACAATAACAAGGCAAACATCTCTGCCCCATCTCACCTGCCATACACAGGAGCCCACTCACTCTGAAATGACATAGATACAATCCCACTAGTATTAGTCTTTCTCCCACTGCTAAGTTTTCTGTGTGCTGGGCAGTCCTGACAGAGGGAGGTGTGAGGAACAGTTAGAGCAGGCTTGTCCAACCTGAGGCCCAGGATGGCTTTGAATGTGACCCAACACAATCCTTATTAATAAAACAGTATGAGATATTTTTGTGACTTTTTTTTTCTTTTTTAGCTCATCAGCTTTGGCTAGTGTTAGTGTATTTATGTGTGGTCCAAGACAATTCTTCTTCCACTGTGGCCCAGGGAAGCCAAAAGGTTGGGCACCGCTGTTCCTGTTTGAGTCCCAGCACATTTCTTCTCGCCTCCTGCAAACCCGCCGCCTACTACGAGGTGGGCTGCCACAGATGGGATTTTGAGCTTCTGGGGAGGCAGGCTTTGAGTGGGGGCCCGAGAAAGGACTTCCACACAGGCCTGCTTCTTTTGTGGAATTGTCCCTTCCTTCTCTTCTGGCAACTGAAGCATCAGTGTGGCTGTAGGGAAGACAGTGGATAGAAGGGACAGTTCAAACTCTACCTCCTGCTCCCACCCAGAGGCTTGGTGACCTCCAGCCAGTCCCATCTTCTGTGCTGGCTGAGTCTCCCATTGCTTTTTGCTCCTTGGACCCCCCAAGCTTGGCTGAGGCCTGGAGTTGGGTGAGGGTGAAAAAACAGGAGTCATGGCCTCCCTTTTGCTTGTCCTGGTCCTACTCAGTCAGCGGGTCTAGACAAGCAGCCAGCTTTTGGCCCACAGGATGCTGAAGGGGGAATGGGAGGGGTATGTTGGGGAAGGTGGGCCTCCATCTCCCCACCAACACTTCACATCTTCCCCTCTTAACTTTGCCCCCACCCAACCGCAGAGACCTCCACAAAATCTATGATGAGAGGCTGCAAACTCTTCTATCAGCAGAACACAACTTTTTTTGAGGAGGCAATTCATGCCTTCTGCCTATTAACATAACCTGGGTATTTACCTATTTACTTGTTTATTGTCTGATCAAGGCTGGCACTAGGGTGGGGCAAATGAGGTGCCAAGGGTCTGCACTCTCAGTCACACAAGTGCTGGTCTATGTCTGTGTCCCTGAAGATGATGTAAGTCCACAGAATTTGGGACAGTGTCTGTCTGTGTGTTCACATGTTAGTGCTAAAAACACGATAGGTGCTCAATTAATACCTAATTTGTTGAGCTTGTACTCTCCAAGGTGTTTATCAACTGTACTTGGTGGAGTAAACAATCAGAAGTTGGGGGAATTCAAGTCCTCACAGCCTGAAGGAGCCCAGAAAGGCTGGGTCAGGATGCCAGCAGCAGAGGCTCTGAGAGGGGCATCAAGGGAGGGCAGTGCTCCCAGCTCACTAACATTGGGAGCAGAACCTGCCTGTGGGACTCTGAGGACCTCTTAGATGAGCCTTCTGCTTCCTTTATTTATTCATTCAGATTCAGGCCTCAAGGCTTGGGAATGCTCACCATTTGTACAGGTGGAAGACAGGTGCAGGAGCCTCCCACAAGCCTTGGTTCCTCTAGGAGATGAGGGACAGGCCAGTTGGAAGAGAACCGAGGCCTAGAAACACCTTTGCTAAGTGCAATGAGCAAGATGTGAGCCCCAGAGGCTGTGTCTGCTCTGGCCACCCCCCAGTTCCAGCACTGGGCAGGTTGGGCACACAGAAGATGCCCCAAATAATTATATTTGTACAGCCAGCAAGAAGTCTAAGGAAGAAGAGCATTAACTGCAGAGAGACGAACGGGGTGAGTTCACTCATCAATGAAGGACAGAGCGGGAAATGGTCTGCGATAGAAAATACATGAAGAGAATGTAGCTGGTTTCCGTTCAAATTCAGGAGCCCAAGCTAAGCTCTTAAAATGGGTTCTTGCATGTATAGTAAGAGGCAGTAATTTAATGGAGAAAAAAGTCAATCCTGGATCGCCAATGATACTGTGCAGCAACAGGAGTGCCCTCCCAGCACTGCTGTGTCCAGCTCAATAAGAATCACACGTGTCATGCACATTTTTGTGAATCCCCAACCGATGTGGTATTCGGGAATATGGTTTCCTTCTGTTTGAGCCTATGCACTGAGGTGTGTAGACAGGAGGACTCTAGGAACCAGTGACTCAGGGTCACCGAGGAGTGACGCACCTGAGGAGGTTTCCCAAGAAGTGACAGAGGAAATCTCTTTCATCCCCCACACCTGGAAAGGCCTCTGAAGACAGTGCTCTTTCTCTCTTTCCTTTTGACTGAGCGATAGATTCGGATCAGCTTCGCAGCCCACACAGGGCTGGGGATCACGTTCCGATAACAAGTTGCCCACTTCCTACAGGTAGAGACACAAGCTGCTGGGGCAAGGGTGGGGATGAGTAAGGATGAAAGAGAGGGGGTGGCGTAGGAGCCCCCTTTCTCCTTTGAACGTGGTCCCCTTGGGCGTCACAGCTGCAGGCTGCTGCCCAGAATTCTTCACCCCTGTTGGGAGGGAGTGGAGGAAACCAGCGAGACAGAGAGGGAGATGCTATGGGGGCCCCCATTTCAAAGGGGAGAACTGAAGCTCACTTGGGTTACGTAGCTTATCCAAGACCGTACAGCTAGTAGACTTAAACCCTCTTGTCTGGCCACCTCAGCATGCATCACACTGATCTCCATGATACAGGTTTTTAAAAGTCATAATGTATGAACGAATCCCTCATTGATGGATATTTAAGCTGATTCCAACATTTTAATATTACAATGAGCAGAGCCTCTTTTAAAAGAGGCTGTGTTTTTTCTCCCAAACTTTTGGCTTTCCCCCCTCAATTACAAAAGAAATACATGATGGTTGTAAAAGACATGAACTACTCAGAAAATGAAAATTCGCCAGAGTAACTGCCATTAACAGTGTAGAGTATATCTTTTAGACCTTTTTCTATGCTTATATGGATTGTCCACAGGACTTGATATATTGTCAGAGAAAAACATTAAATTTGCAGAAAAATATTATAAGATTTAATTTTTATTCTGTATCTAATGTATTATGTGTTATAAGATTGTAATAAGATTCAAAAAAATCTGAGAGAGTAAGAAACTTTCAAGTACTGATTTTACGCATTTCTGTAAATGTTCTGTACTTGAATTTAAAAAATACCTCTTTATTGAGATATAACCTATATTATATTCATACCTATATTTGAAAGTCAACATGTCATGAGTGTACAGCTCAATGACTTTTCACAAACTGAACACACCCTATGACCAGCTCTCAGATGGACAGGCAGAACATGCCAACCTCCAAACCTTGTGCTCCCCTGTAACAGTCACCTTGCATCAAGGGGAACAATATTCTGACTTCTAATGTACATTTGTTTTACCTGTTTTTATCTGTGCTTGAATTTTAACAGTAAGAACACATTGAATTTAAAATCAGAGTAATCAATACAGATGTCATTAAAAATACATGCAGATATAGTGACCATCGTTGGATGCCAGCGTATCTGGATGTGGCTCATTCCGTAATAGCTGCACGGACTCCCTTATAAGGTTGTGTCACAGTGAATCTGTCTCCTTTTGATGAACATTTGAATTGTTTCCAATTGTTGGCAAATAAGCAGCACTACAAGAAACAATTTGATGTGTGTTTCTTTGTGCATGTAACTTTGATGTGTGTGTTTTTAAGATAAATGCCTACAAGTGGAATTGATAGTCAAAAGACAGCTAGATTAAAATAAAAAGAAAAAAATTTTTTCTTGCTAGTTTGCCATAATGGCCCTCCAGAAAGAAGTAACAGCTCAGTTTCTTCTTCAAAACCAAAGCAGGTGCTGGGTGCAGACCTTCTCACCGCAACCCCTGCTGCGGGCAGCCAAGTCTGCTCCCTGGGCAGGCCACGCTGAGCCTGCCTTGGCAGGTGCCTGCTGCACAGAAAGCAGACCCAGGAGCACCCCACCCTCTTCCCCTACCCCCACAACTTTGCCCCCCATGATCTTGTGAAGAACTAAACACAACTGCAAAGACAGCAGCAGGGAGACACTGTTAAATAGCAGAGGCTGCAGTGAGATGAGGGCCTGAGGCCTGTTCTTATTTCCGCTGTGGACTGGGTGTGAGCTCTCAGGGAGGGCAGGCTGGGCCGTGTGGGCCTTAGTCTCTTACCATTCACACGGACCATCTCCAAGCAAGCAGCCCCACCTGAAAAGGGAACCCTGGAAAAGCCTGGTCCCAGCAGCCTTGGCCCTTTCCCTGCTCCCCTCAGCCTTGCGGGGAAGCCTGTCCTGTTGCTGTTAAAGCCGATGGGCAGAAAACTTTTGCTTCACTTGAACACCTCCTGCATCTACACTCTACTAACTCCCATCCACCACACGTAATTCTGCGGTGCCCTCCAACCCTACAAGCTGCATCTCAGATGCTGGGAGATGCTCACCCTGCTCCTTCTTCACATTCTGTGACTTCTGGAGGCCTCTGAACAGAACCTGGTTTGCCAATGCCCTTCTTAAATTGCACCCCCCAGTCCAGAGTGGGGCTGGGAAAACTGGTGGGACTCTCTTCTCCTTGACCTGGGCATGGTGCTTCTGTTAATGCAGGCTAAGGTTGCATTCTTCTTTTGGCTCTGATGCTGCTAAAGCCCAAGGTAGGGAGCTAAGACAGGGTCCCTGGACTTTGCATGGGATCTTCATCTCGACTGCCCTCTCCAGTTTGTATTTTCTCCTTGCATTTTCCTTCTCTGATCATCAGAACTAAGAGATAGTAAAGAAATCAATAGACATGTGACAGAGACCTGGATGCCTCTCACCTTCATTTTGGTGCAAGGTCACTGGCCTTGAGGCCAGGAGTCCCTGGGGTTCCACCTTCAACAGAAATGAACAGGTGCCAGTGAAGGCAGCTTGGGAGGAGGCCAACGTCTTCAGCCCCAGAGGCACCTGCTGCCTGGCTCCAGCTGTCCCTCATGCTTACTTACCAAACTCTTGGGCCTTCTCTACATCCACAACATGGACTATGGCATGTCCTAGAGGCAAATGAGGAGCTAAGATGCGAAATGAGGACATACACGTTTATCTTTATTTCTTTTCAACTGAGTATCACCATCTTTGCCATAGGGACGGACTTTTGTGATTTTACATCACACGAGCCATCTGCATCTTTTACTCAGGACTTTATTTTTACAACCGAGACATTTTCATAAAAAAGAAGAGAAAAATGAAAGAAGAAATATACAAGCCATGGGAGAGTGGAAGTGAAAGCCGAGGAGCTTCCTCATGGGAGATGAAGTGACTCTTGCATCCAAAACCACAAGTTCCCAGCCCCAGAGGAGGTCCTCAGAGACTGAAACGACTGTGAGAGCCAGGGCAGTCCCTCCTGGAAGCTTCATTTTCAAGTTGGGTCACATCTCTGAGGCGCTCTGTGAGGACAGACAGCCCCAGCCTGGGAAGAACAAAGGGCAGCCATTCCAGCCAGCACTCTCCGATGATTCAGGACTCAATGTCACTGCCCTACGAGGGCAAAGCAACTTGCCAGATGGAGGCAGGACAGCCAATACCAAAGGTCCCAGCCCAGCCCAGGGTAAGTACGGGAGCCAGAAGTGGTATCAAGGGTGGCATGTCTTACTCAATCTTCCAGTGTGCCCTTCAGTTGCAGGAAGTGCCCTGGGATTCTGCAGCCTTCTCTCTGGCTCCCATGACCAACTAACAAGTTGCTCCCGTGCACAAAGTCCACCGAAAGAATGTGCAGCAGTGAAAAGCAGGCAGCTTCAGCAGGTCAGTGCAATTACCATTCAGCTTGTCCCTTCTCCCTCATTTTTCCAGATCTCGCTCATTATTGAACCAACCAACGTATTTTTTTGTAGCAGGACACCAAAAGCACGTTCTTTGCTCATTTATAAAACCTGAAAACGATATCAAGTTGTGAAATCACTTATTTTCAGGCAAATGCTATTGAATTTCCTGTAACTCACACAAATGGCAAACAAGGACACAGGGCTCCACTCCAAGGTAGTAGTCTGGGGCCGGGAGTTTTGTGTTAGTGTGTTTTTAGGGCCCATCTTAGCCATTAAAAAAGTTTTTTAAGATCACACACACACACACACACACACACACGCACACACACACACTCACACACACACAAAGCAGCCCAAAAGACTCTAGCTTTGAATAGTGTCACTTCCTGCAGTAACATCTTTCTAAGATAAGCAATTTACAAAGGCACACCGGGGGACCAGAAGAAGGTGGCCTGCTGATAGGATGATTTTCTAAGGCCACTGAGAGCCTGAGGAACATCTTTCCCAAATTGCAACTTGAATGTGGAATAGCCTATCTGTGAGGCCCATGGACTATTTTGTGTACACCTGGATCATGAATAGCAATGCCAGAGGTGGTTTTCAAACTTTTTTTTTCTTTTTAGCCACAATCTCTTTTGTTTAAATGATATCTCACAGGTAAATGTAACTATAAGCAACAGATGAAAGGAGAACTGTGAGCGGAGGGTGAGGGGTGCTCAGGGCCTCACCCATGACCATCCCCAGCCCCTTCCTGGCCTCAGTTGATCCTCAGAACCCTGGGGTTTGCCAAAGCATGAAGGCCTGCATCCAGCTCCCCACAAATCAGTGTCAAATTATTAGGGAACAAGTTAAAGTAAAGGGGTGAGTTGGGGGCAGAAAATAGGCAGTCCTCCACGGGGGACTCATTCTCCATAAAAGAACATTCTGGAGGTCTAGGCTTAGACAAATACACTCAAGTTACTGCCTCTTAGGTAGGAGGTAGTTTCTAAATCCAGCATATAAATTGAAAATTGCACACAATCGAAATTATCATTGAAAATTGCCCATAAAAACACAGCAAGCATGTTGAAGAAACTATATACAAAAATGATGTATATAATAATGAAGAGACTATAACATAGAGAGTTTATATGGAAATTGTAATTATAGAATATTTAAAAATACGTTGTTTCATGGTCATTGGCCTTGTAGCATTGCCTGTCCTAAGTGACACGAGTTTTTGCTTCGACTCTATAGGACCAGGGACTGAGTGTGTTATGGCTGCCTACCCTACTAGGCCTCTGCAATAGCCATGAGATTGGTATGTTATCCCATTTTGCAGATGAGGAATCAGAGGCTCATGTGGGTGGTGAGTGGCAGAAAGGGTTCAAATGCAGCTGTGCCTCCTGCTGGAGTCAGAGCTCTTGCCCACGAGGCCCTGCTGCCCTTTTCCGTCTGGAGGCATGGGCTTTCTTATTTTTCAAGCATCACCAAATGGAAGGGGTGTGCGATTAATGAGACAGGTGGGTCTGAAAGGATCTGTATTTTGAGGAAGAAAAAGCAATCCAAGACCACTGCCCATGGCTAAACTGGGGTCCGTAAGTCCCTGAGGCTGGGAGCAGCCGAAAGACTGGCCTCTCGGCCTCTTGGCTCTTGCCTGTGCTTACACAGCTTGCAAAAGACAAGGGCTTTTAAGGCCCTGTGTCTTTGGAAGTCAGCCAGTGGGTATGCCAACTCCTGCGACCCAGGTGGGGTCCAGGGCAGAAAATGGGACTGAAGAGCCCAACACCCAACTCCAGCAGGAAAGGAAGTGATGTGGGTGGAGGACACCAGCCTTGGAGTGAACCCAGTTGCTTTCAAAACCAATTTTGCTTGGTGCTATCACAAACACTTTGAGAACTTTTTCCTCCGGTCTGTAAAAATAACCCTTGTAGGTCCTACAGGACCCCATCGAATGAAATAATGGGCAAAGAAAGCATTTGGGATCTTCTCCTGTGGCCTGTGCATGCAAGAGCTGCTTGTTATCATCAGGAGGGCTAATAAGCTGAACCTTACCGTACTTCTAATACACTTAAACTACCAATTAGTGTGGGTTTTTTGATTTAGGTTATCTCTTTTCCTGAACTCTATTCTCTGACTTCTTTGAAGGTGGCGTTTGGCTGTGGCTCCTTGCAGGTGGAGGCTGTCAGCAGCAGCAGGGACTGAGGAAGTTAGGACCACCCCCAGGGCCAAGTCACAGGCACTTTTCTAAGGCCCTAAGCACTTACTGTCTCAAGAAGCGAAGCCGGGCTTTCCTCCGCAGGCCTGAAAGAAGAAACCAAGAACATCAGTTGGCTTGGGCTGTGGGCCACTGACACTCAGCCCCAGGGAGCAAGAAGGATAGTAAGAGGGACAGTTAACATCTCAGACCTCTTCCCTGGTGCTGGGCTCTGCTTCAGTTTCATGTGTTTTAACTCCCTTAATGTTCACAGCAAAGCTATGAGTTGGATACTACTCTTATCATTAATATCTCCCTTTTGTATATGAGGAAATTAAGACCCGGAGCAAGTGTGTAACTGAGTAACTTGCCCAAAGCATGCAGCTAGTAAGTGGAAAAACCAGAATTTAAACTCAGTTAATCTACGCCAGTCGGTGTATCCTTAAACATGCTCTCTCTCCCTTCATAGCACAGGAATGAGAGTCTGTACAGACAGGTGGTCTTAAACTAGAGCGTGTGTATTTGGGAGATGTGCAAGGTTTCCCATTGGGATGAAGGAAGGAAATATGAGCATGGCTATTTACAAGTTTATCTCATCCTTTATTACCTTTTATTTGTGAAGCACATTTAATAACATACCTAATATATTGAATAAATAAAGACAGCTAACTGAAGTTAGTGTTTATTGTTCTTAAATTTCTTTTACTAATGAGGTCCTTGATTTTAAAAGTTTGCAGACCACTGAACTTTAATGGAGTTCTTAGAATGGGATAAGTGGATCCCTTTGTGGATGGCAATTGTATGCAAAAATGTGCCCAGGACACATTCCTCTAGGGAGAGGGTCCATAATTGTTATCACATGTTCAAAGGAATCAGTGACCTATAAGAGACCCACTGATCGAGTCCATGCCCTTGAAGGCCACCCCTTCCCATTTTACAGAAGCCCAGGAAAGTTAACTGACTTGCTTGAGATGGCACAGGTGGGCCTGGGGCTCTGTGCTCTTAGGCAGCTATGTGGGCCTCCCCTGCAGCTGGGGGACCCATGGAAGAAAATGATTCTATTTTTGGAGTGGCCAAGAGTAGCAGCCATCTCTGGGTTTCCCTACAGCCTCACAGAGGAGGAGGGTTTGTAGCGTCTGGAAACATAACACAAACCCCACTTCAATCTCTTCTACGCACTGCTTCCATCCCAACTGCTCCCAGGAGTTCCACATTTACTAAGCACATACCCCAGGGGGGCACCTTGGGCAGGACTTTATGAAAAGCAAACCTGGAAGGTAGATAATATCACCCCTCGGTGGGACAGCTGAGGCTCAGAGAGGACAGGATACCCACCTAAGGTCACTAAGTCAGGGAGTAGCAGGGTTGGATTCAAACCTAGGTTTGTCTGACTCCAGAGACAGAGTGGTCCCTGACCCTGCAGTATGGCCTCATGCCAAGAATTACCTCTGGAAGTACTTCTGGTTCTCAGGGGGCAGACCTCCAGCAGGCTCACATCTGCCTTGCTTCCCTAGAGAAGGAATTACCCCCAGGGACACCCCCAACAGCAAAGACAGATCACCATGATGGCCCAACAATGGTCAACTTACAGTATAGGTGGATGGCCACACCCAAGGACACCAGCAGAATCAGGACACCAGCCACCAGCAGGCCGAGGGTAAGGGGGCCACAAGGTGGGCCTGGAAGACACACATAATGAACATTGGAGACACACTAATAAATTTGAAGAGGGGAAAAATCAACTGGAAGCCCACCTCCCAGAGAATGCCAATGTTTAAATAGTTTCTTTTAGTCTTTTTCTCTAGGCACTTTAAACACCCTGAAATACTTTTATATGTAAAATTCCACATCCCACATCCAAATTAAAAAAATAACAATTCATTAAACTTGGGAGCTATTTATGTTTAAAGGAAACAGACAATTTTCATGATTGATAATGGGATTTTTACTATTTATTTTTCAAACTTTTAATTTCATAAGAAGTAGCTGAATATATTTTCACTGTAAAAGACTCAAGTATATGAATGCCCCTTGACATTCTCACTCCTTCACAGCAGCAAATGCCATTTGTTAACTTGGTAACTTTTCCTTCATTTTCACATATATAATTTACACAGACGCATATAGTCTTTTAAAAAAATAGAGTAGATTATATCGTATAAATTGTTCTGCAATCACTTTTTTTATTTACTTAAGCCTGTCTGCACATTCTCTTTTCTAGCAGAGTAATGTCTGAAGTATGGATGTACTATGGATTATTTCGCCATCAGTGGACATTTTGTTTGTTTCCTGTGTTTTACTTTACAAACAGCTCCACTGCGGACATCCTGGTACGCTTCTTCTGATGCAGAAGCCTGCCTGATGCAGATACCGAAAACAGGAACTAATAAACCATAGGCTGTGTCCATTTTGAATTGTAACAGATAGTGTCAAATACCTTCCAAACAGGCTACATTGACTTTAGTTCCCAATCACCAGTTGTAAACCCTGCCAACTTTTGATACTATCGCAGCTTTTAGTTTTGGCCAGTTTAGTGGGTGAAGACTGATATTTTACTTCAATTCCCTGATTCCTTGTTATTGTCAGCCTATTTTCATCTATTGGCCACTTCTTTTTGTTCTATGAGTTGCCCATTTATTCCTTTTCCCATTTTGTATGCTATTTAAACAGCGAAGTTTATGTTATCAATGCCCAAATGCTTCTCTGACACCCTTCATGCGCCTATGATTGGTCTCTCTGAGTAGCCGAGGGGCAGGACCAGGTCTCACAGGTGAAAAGGGTGAAACTGCAGCTTTGGGATTGAGGTTTAAAAAATTAGAAGGCGTTTTGGATGTTAGGGAAGGAAGAGAATTTTTACTGAATATCTATTATATGCCAAGTACAGTACTAACTGCAAACTTTCATTTTGTGAGGAAGGAGGGTATTACTGTATTTTGTCATGTATAAGGTACTCCCATGTATAATGCACACCATGTTTTTTGGCTCAAACTTCCAGGGAAAATCTTTTACCTTTATCATTGCAATTTTTATTTGTTTATATTTAGGTACCTATTTTTTGTATTATAAAGAAATTTTAGCATATTTTTAATATATCATGGTATAAGAAATTTTATGTAACAAATAATTACAAAATACAAGAATAAATTTAACAGTAAAAAGAACAATTATCATATTCCAGGCATTACTTTGCATACAGATATCATTATTGATTTCTATAGTTACACTTTTAAATCGTAAGCATAAATAAAAGAATTAAAAACGTTTATATAGATAGGGAATTAGTACGACCCATATATAATGTGCATCCTTAATTTTCCCTCACAAATTTGAGCAAAAAAGTGTGCATTCTATACAGCAAAATATGGTACTATCATTTTTATCTCTCATTTCACAGTTCAGAAAAATCAAGATTCAAAGAGGTTGAATTACACGTCCAAGGTTACCCAGCTACTAAAAGGTAGGACCAGGGTATGAACCCAGATCTTCCAAGTTCTAAAGCCCCTGCTGGTCCCACCATGATAGCAGGAAGGCATGAGAGGCAGTGAGGAAGTGGACTGGGCCCCTCCATGGGAGGGAGCCCGCCATCACTAAGGCTGGATGTGGAGGGGAGTTCCCTGCACTGGGTGGAAGGTTGGGTGAGAGGACCTTGGAAGTCCTTCCCACCTCCGAGATGCAAGGGTTTCTATCCGCCTCCCTTTCACCTCCTCCATGTTCTCCCAACCCTGGACGAACCTCCAAAACATAATGCTAAGTGAAAGAAGCCAAGCGCTGTATGATTCCACGGAAATGTCCACAAGAGGCAAATCTATAAAGACAGAAGGTAGATTTGTGGTTGCCAGGGGTGGGGTGGGAACAGAGACTAGCTGTAACCCAGCACAAAGGATCTTCATGGGGTGATGGAAATGTTCTAAAACTAGATTGTGGTGATGATTATATAACTTGGTAAATTTACTAAAAATCATTGAGTTATATGCTTAACTTGGGTGAATTTTATGACATGCAAATTATACCTTGATACAGTGTTTTTGTTGTTGTCTGTCTTTCTTTCTTTCTTTTTCTTTCTTTCTTTCTTTCTTTCTTTCTTTCTTTCTTTCTTTCTTTCTTTCTTTCTTTCTTTTTTTTCTTTCAAGTCACAGAGGTGGGTGAAGGCTGCAGGGTGGAGCAGGATGGGAAGGGCCCCTTCTTCTGAGGGAGTGTGGGTCAGGGGAGGCTTCCTAAAGGGTGGTCCTAAAAGAACTGGAGGCCAGCTACAGGTCTGTAGTATAACAGGGTCATTTATCCAAAATGTGACTCCAGAAAAAGCTGCTGCTTCTAACAGAGGTGGTGAAAAGCCTGCTTGGGCTGGGAGCTGGTAAACACAGCCACATCGGTGACACATGGCCCGGCTTCCTCGCCTCTCTTGAGTCTTGGGTTCTCCTGAGGTCTGGATCTCACCACATTTCTCCTGAGACAGTGGTTTAGAAATTGTCCTCTAGGATCTCCTATTGTCTCTCAGAGTACAGCCCTAAGGCTTAGGGAGCAGGTGCCTCCCCATGGCAGCCATGTGGGTTTCTTTCATGATAATAAGCTCTGAGGTCTGTCTGGGGGCCCTGCCAAGCTGAATGCCTTGTATAAAGGCAAGGCATTTAATCCTGCCTTCCCGTTAGCCAGGTAAACATCCCCATTTTACAGATGAGAAAACCGAGGTTCAGAAAGGCAGATTCACTTGCCTAAGTTCACACAGTATAGGCGATTGCAGACTGGGCTTCCAATCGAGGCCTGGCTGACTTCCCACTGGGCAACACTGCCCCACGGCCCCTCCCCACATGTAACATCCATCCACTTCCCCCTTCCCACTCCACCTGGCCCTCTTCACACACATCCTGGTTATTCTATAGAACCTACCAATGTTGGGTTTCCATTTTGCCCCAGGATTTCACTGAAGGTTGATGTAAGAAATGATGGAAGAAATTTGAAAACCTTTCTTCCCTCATTTATAAAAGGGTTACTGAATTTGTGTCCTCATCCTCACGGCCCTATTGCATTTGCTCTTTATGTCCTTTTTTGTTGTACCCTGCCTGAAACACTTCAGGTAAAATTGTGGGGCATAAACTCTGTAAAATGAAGTCACTCTGTCTTCACCCTTGTGTTTGCCAAGAACCGTCCTCTGTATGTGGATTCTGATGTCCTTTTTACTGTCACCTCATGTGGCAGCTTCTGGATCCCATCCCTAGATCCTGTCAGATGCCTCCCAGACTCTTTTTGGTACTTTATATGCGCGCGTATATTTAAGACAAAGCAACCCTAGCAGCATGAAGCAGGCCGGTGTGGTCGCTTGTGGTTTTTTTCCTAAGGGTTGGAGCAGCTGGCACTTTCTTTTTGTCATCAGTAACTTTTGGGGAACAGAGGTCAGTATTTTTCCTTAAACACATGGGTGTTTAAGGGTGATGGGTTAAAAAATATGTGTGTGTGTGTATGTGTGTGTGTGTGTGTGTGTGTGTGTATGTGGGTGTGTGTGTTCTCCAGCTGTGTGTGTGTGTGTGTGTGTGTGTGTACTCCAGCTATAGTGTGGTGCTTATAGTACAGAGTGGAAAGTTGGTTCATTCACTGACAAACATATACAGCAGAGACTCAGTTAACCAGCACCCATGAGGATTGGTAGATGCTGGATAAATGTAAGTAGACTCTCCTCTGTTAACCAGCACCCATGCTGGATAAAAGTAGTATTATTTCTTTAATTTTTTTGCCAGTTGCTTGAGGTTGCCAATTAATGGAGAGTCTATTGCAGAGGTGCCCAACCTTTTGTCTTCTCTGGACCACATTGGAAGAAGACTTGTCTTGGGCCACACATAAAGTACACTAACACTAACATAGCTGATGAACTAAGAAAAGGCCCATGCATAATTTTCATAATGTTTTAAGAAAGTTTACAAATTTGTGTTGGGGTACATTCAAAGCCGGCCTGGGCCACGTGCAGCCTGGGGGCCATGGGCTGGACAAGCTTGCTCTACTGTATTAAGCACATACTACGTGTTAGGTCCGCTGTTAGTCATCAAAACTGGGAAAGTTTAAAGTTCTGGTCCTTTGGGTTGGATGTTTTGTTTGTTAGTTTAACAGCTTTATTGAGATTTAATTTACATATTATAAAGTTCACTTGCTTAAAGTATATAATTTAATTTTTTTTGATAAATTCAAAAGAAATTTACCAAATGTGCAAGGGTCACCACAATCTAATTTTAGAACATTTTGTTCCTCCTATTAGCATTCTCTGTAGGATGTTATATTCTGGACTTTTCCTATCAATGCGATCATATATAATATACTCGTACGGTCTTTTGTGACTGGCTTCTTCCACTACATAATATTTTTAAGATTCATCCATGTTATAGCATGTATCAGTACTTAATTCTTGATTATGACTAACTAGTATTTCATTGTATGGATATTCCGTATTTTCTTAGTCCATTCATCATTTGGTAGACATTTGAGTTGTTTCTACTTTGGGGCCATTAGGAATAATGCTGTTAGAAAAATTTGTGTGCACATTTGGGGTGGACATATCCCTCGCTGTTTTGTCTTGTGACAGTTGGTGAGTGTGTCCCCACGAGACTGTGAGCTGCTCGAGGACAGCTCTGCCATATCATACTCAGCTTCCCTTCTGATCCCAGCTCAGGGCCAGAGAAACACACTCCAGTGTCTGCACAAGGGCTTGTGGAAGGGAGGACGGAAGGCAGGCAGTAAGTGAGAACGGCAGCTGTGCTGAGAGTCCGGGGGACCGCAGAACTCACCCTTCTGGGGTACCCGGCTTGTATTCCGGCACACGACCTTCTTGCGGGTGGTCTTCTTGGTGGGCTGGGCAGTGGTGGGAAGGACATCAACTACAGAAAGTAAGCAAGATACATATCTTAGCTACGTAAATAGCAGGTGAACTTAAAGACAAAACTTAAAACTGCACGTCTTACCTCCAGGTATGCTACAGTCCTTGTAACTATTCCCTAGGTTGTTACAGGGCTTGAAGGTCACAGAACAGTACATTTTTATCTGCTTCCCCAACTCGCAGAGCTATCTGTGGACCTAGGGATGGGGGTCAGTTTGGTGTCCTAGAAAGAGAGGGGTTCTCGAGCGGCACAGACCTGCATAGAGCCCCAGCACCCCTGATTAACCCCTGTGTGACTTGGGGCAAGTCCTATCACTTTTCTGGGTCTCAGTTCCCCATCTGCTGAAATAAAGATGGTTCCTACCTCCTTTTTGAGATGGTTGTGAGAATTAAAGGGGACAGTGTGCCCAGAAAAGTGTGAAGTACATATGGCTCCACTTGAGCTCAAGTCAGAGTCCCCAAGGCCTGGGCACGACCAATCAATCCCTAAGGGAGTAGAGGAAGCTCATGAAAAGGAGGTGGGTACCTTTCTCTGCGTGTACAATAAATGCAGGTTGTATAGATTGGAATTTTCTTTCCTTTTCAGGTGTCTTTAAACATAATATACCATCAGAGCCAGAGGAATCTTTAGTCTAGTCTCAACCTTTAATTTCAAAGGTGGATGGCAGCTAAATTAAGGGGAGGGGCTGACCTCCGAGGCCTACAGTAGAAAGGGACCCCAAGCCCCTTTCCTGACCTCTGGGTCACTCACTCGTTTATTTTATTCTAATTCAGTGTCACATGCTGAAGTGTTGGGATGCAGAAAGGGAGATGCCTGAGGCACTGAGGTGCTGAGGAATGCTGCGAGTACTGGGTGCCATGGAATCCAACCTTTGCCTGTGGGTTGTGGAAAGGCATTTCACTGAAATGATTTTCTACAAAACGATAGGAGAGGAAGTAGGGTGCCACCATGAACTTAAACTCTAGCGCCAAGGCGACAGGGAGGGGCAGCTAACAAATTGGTTGCTTTGGGGCTGGCTTCTTCCATGTAAAACATGGACACTTTGGACCCTCACCACCCTGAGCCACCTGTGGAAATGAGAGAGAACATGCTCTGCTCGGCCTGCTTCCTGAGGTTTCGGCAGGAGCCACTAACTAGAATTAACCCTTACTGAGCTTCTACCACGTACTAGTGGCAGTGCCAAGCACTTAGGCTTCAGTTTATTAAACTCAACAGCTTTTGGGACAGACTGTATTATCCCCATTTTGTCCCAGAGGAAGTCTAGCTGAAATAACTTGCCCAAAGTTTGAGAGGCTATAAATAGCAGAGCTAGGATCTGAGTCAAAAGACTCCCCCGATTCTGGTTCTCACTGTGCCACGCTGCCTCGGGTGAAAAAAAAATTTTTTTCCCACAAGTTATGCACATCGGGCTGACTGACCCACGGCCCTGGTCATCAGAGTGAGGGGTAAGCCAGTATGAGAGAATGACATCAGCTATAGTGCTCTGAGGGTGCACGAGGGGTGCTATAGTGTTGTTACCTCCTTCCACCCTTAAGACCCTAGAAGTGTTCATTCCCCTTTATACACGAGGGGACACAGACGTGTCTCACTGGTCAGGGCTGAGCCTCCGTAGGACCTCAGTGCCTTGGCTGGGCACAGTGCCCTGGGTCTCACAGGGGTTTGTGGACAGGCCTGTTCCATTTTAATTTCTTTCTTTCTTTCTTTCTTTTTTTTTTTTTGTATGTGGGTAGCTCCCTGACTGGGAATCGAACCCAGGCCGCAGCACTGATAGCACCAGCACCAGAAGCCTTAGCCACTACACCACCAGGGAGGTCCCCCATTTTAATTTCTTCTTGCCCAGAGCCAGGTCCCTTTGATTCTTCCTGATACCCTTTCTCTGCAGTTTAAAGCTGTCCCCTCTCTCCTCTTTGAAAAGAACAGGTCTTAAAAAAAAAATAAGAAAGAAAAAGAAAAACAAAATAAAACAAAGCAAAGAAGAAAGAAAAGGACAGGTGTTGGGAACCCTGGGTGCTTATGGAGCCTGAAAAAGGCCCTGTCTTCCCCCAGATACCTTCTCTACCACCTGGTTCCTCCTTCCAAATGCACTGGCCTCGGGGACTGGATCCCCTGCCCCGAGGAGATGATAGAGTCACAAGTACGTGCCTTGGGGAGGGACTGCCATTGCCAAGAACTGCGCAGCGGGAGGGGTTTGGAAATGTCAGAACCAGGAGTGGGCCGGGCGGGCGGCGGGGGAGCGTCCAAACACCGGCCGTGCTCATTTCACGGTCCACCTTTCTCAGACCCTGAAATCTCACAAATGGGAAGATTGGGACTTACAGAGACAACAACAACCAACTAAACCCAAACCGCCAACCCCTAAAAGTCCAATTTTCAATACAGGAATCAGTTGACAACCCCCGCCTCCTGCTTTAAGACCCGAGCCCGGTGAGATGTGACAGGCCACCACTCTGTTTTTTGTCTGCCCATGTGTGCTGCTGTCCACAGCTGTTGCTGCCCCTCCCATGCTGAGTGGTTTAATTCCTGGGGGGTCCCCTTGTCACTCTCGGTGGGAATCAGGACAGTGGGAGGCCTGCAGGGGATTGGCCCTGGCCATGGGCTGACCTGGGGACCGGGCTAACGCCAAACATGGGCCTTCAAGAATTTCTGTCGAGATTCCTTTGCACCTTTAATCCTCATTGTCCGACGTGGCAGCCACGTGTGCCAGTCTGACCGGGGATGTGCTCTACAGGTAAAACACGTATGCAATGCTTAGTATGAAAAGGGATTATAAATTATTTCAGTAATAATTTTATCTTGATGACATTTTGAAATAACCATATTGTTGATAAACTGGGTTAAATAAAATACATTATGTAAATCAACTTCACGTGTTTCTTTTTACTTTTTTTCAACGTGGCTATCAGAAAATTTTAAGTTCCATCTGTGGCTTACAACAGATTACTGCTGCATGTGCTGACTGGTGAGGAACCGCAGTGTCCAAGGGCTGGAGGGGCTCATGGAGGCTATCAGCGGCTCCATGACACACATGAGAAAAGTATGGCCCAAGGAGGGGAGTGACCTCACCAAAGGCACACAGTGAATTTGCAGCAGAATTTGCAGCTGGGCTTGGGGGCCACTCTCCTTATTCCCTGCAACTCTGAGTGCGGGTTCAATCTGTAGGCCCCCGAACAGTACATGCGGAATACTAGCCCTGGGTGTGCACTTGGAGGGGATCTCTGAGACCATTGTCGTTGGGCCTGGGGACTCAGCCCAATCCAGCCACAGCCTCAGGTGGGCCTAATGCGGCTGAAGGACAATGCTGTCCTGTCCCCATAAGAAGCAATGATGCTTCTAAGCATCCCCTTTACAATGGGAATCATAACAGTACCTACTTCCCAGGGTACCTGGCAGCTATTAAGCGAGATAACAAGATAAAACACTTGCACGTGCTTGGCCCTAGGTAAGTCTCAAAATACATTTTCTATTACTATTAGCAGTAGTGTTATTGCTCATGGCTGTCATCTGCTCTTGCAGAGTTGGGCTGGCTGAGAGTGGAGGCAGCCCCGGTGCCTGGTGTGCACCTGGCACACGTAGGTGCTCGATGCTCATTGAGAGCATTGAGCCAGAATCTTACCTACACTCAGCTGAATTCCAGTCCCAAAGGTCAGCTCGGGGGTCCCGATGGTCATGCAGAAGTAGATGCCACTGTCTGAAGGCTTCACATTTGTGAGATTGAGAGTGGCTCGGGACCCCTCCCGAGACAGAATTAGCTTCTCCTTCTCCACGTCCTTGCCGTATATAGGAGCCACTTTTGGGGAATCCTGGACAACCAGGAACTCATGGTGACTGTCTGCGCTTGGGGCCCGGCGCTGTCTCAGCCAGTAGATGCGTGGGTTGGCGGAGGAGGTTTTGGCTTCACAGGACAGCTTCACCGTTTGGTTGGTCTGAACCAATTTGTACACAGGAGTCTGCTGGACTGCAGAGCTGCCATGGAGAGCTATGAGAAGCAGAAAGAGCAGAGACCATCGGCACGTTTTCCTGACCACAGTGGTGGGGTCTCACAATAACCCTGAGTCTAGTGTCAAAGGAATAGCTATGGAAGAACCTGCCCAGCTGCGGGGGCCCAGGGCCAGCTGGCGGCTCCTGGCCTCAAGAGCTTGAGCACCTCATCTCCCAGGTCATCTGCAAGGGGGGCGTTTACTCTGTCCAGTTTTACAAAGGGTACGGGGTAGAGAGCTGCCATTTGTTGATTGCATGCTTATTAGCCTGTCTCTTTGCATAATTATCTCAATCAAGCCTCAAAGTTACCTGGGGATTTCTACCCCATTCCACAGGTGAGGTAACTGAGGCATGAAGTTACTTGTTCAAAATCCCACTTATAACTAGTAAGTGACCTGGGATTCAAAGGCAAAGTTTCAAAATTGGAAGTCAAAGCCTTTCACCTTGCCCTGCTGCCACTCGCTGTACAGGCCTTCATTCGGTAGGCTCCGAGCAGCTGATGCAGACCCGGGGCAAGCGCCTCTCCGAGGAGCTCAGCATCACTGCTGAGCACAGGGCTGGGCTGGCCAACATAAAAGAGGGTCAGCCATAATTTCTGGACAGCGATGACAACCAACAAGAAGAAATCACTGTCCCCTCCCTGGTAGGTAACAACCCAGCGATGGATAGGTGGCTGAATTGATAGGTCACTGGACCCCCTTCTGGGACAGACACCCCAGAAGCGGGGCTGGGAGTTCATTTTAGTTTCAGACAAGAAGCACTTCAAGGAAATTGTTCAAGGAAAACTAGAGCAGAACTCACAGACTGGCCTTGAACCCAGCCTCTGCCCCACACCAGCTATGGAAACCCAGGCAAGTCATGGAGCCTGTCTCTTCTCTTTAAAATGAGGGCAGCGTGGGGCCATGGTCCTGCCTGCCTCTGAGGGTTAAAATGTCCAAGAAAGCAAACTGTAAAGCACTCTATACAGGTAAATCACTGCCCATGTGTCTTGCTTATCAGGGTTTGCTTCTGGCAGCAAATAAAATCGTGAGAACGATTAGAATGGGTCCTTCACAGCCAAGTTCAACAAACTGAATCTGACTCAGTGAGCCTTTCTCTTTAGCTGCAGGGCAGAGGGAGAGTCTGCAGGCCAGTGCAGTGACCCAGGATCAGCGAGGCCCAGACCTGGGGAGGCAGAAGAGGCTGGAGGATGTGTGTGTGTGTACCCAGGAGGTGCTGGCTTGCTGAGGTGGTGACCCATACTCACAATCCTACCCATACTTGCTCTCAGGCTCCACGGCCCCACAGTGGACTTCTCTAACACTGATGAAATGAACGTAAAACGTGTGATTCCACTAACAGACCACTCTGCGCTTCTGCTTGCATCGAGATGGTACCCGGGGCCCACATGGCTGCTGGCCCTTCTTTCTTCTCCCCAAATACCATACTGCCTTTTCAGCAGAGTAGAGGTTGTTCATTTCTGGGGTCACTGACCTCTTAGGGGAGGTAATAATAAGAGTTGAAAATGCCAATATTTATTGAATACGAGGCAGGTATTATCTCATTTAATTCTCACCAAATCCCGTTTTACACCCATTTTACACATGAGGAAACAGAGGCTCAGGAAGGTTAAGGACATGCTCAAGGTCACACAGCTTGTATGTGGTGGATTTAAACTAAAACCCAGGTCTGTTAAACTAAAACCCAGGTCTGCAGACCTCAAACCTGAACTTTGAGCCACTCCCTCAATTGAGAAAACCTGTGGTTCCAGGATTGTGGTCATGTGCTCATGTGCACACAGTGGGGCCACAAATACACAGACTCTCGAAGATCTTCCAAGAAAGCCCACACTGACTCCTCAAGGGGGAAGGAGCCAGAAGGGGCACCAGGCTGCTCGTATGCGTTCCCCCTCCTGCGTCCTGACATGAAGACTTCCTGGTTTAGACACACCCTGAGCTCTCTCGTGACCACTGTCTTTTAGTCCTGGGGACTGAACACCCAGCTGTGGCCAAGCCCATCCGTGTGCCGGACACAGAGCCAGGCCTTGTCTCATGTGTGGCCACATGTACTCCATTTGATCCTCTCAGTAACCCAGTAACTCCATTCTCAGAGGGATCTGCTGTTTCTAAAATGATTGACAATAACTTTGGTAGCTTCCAATGGCCTGGACTAGATGTTGTTGAGCTCCTGGGTCAGAGCCTGGGCTGATAGGCCTGTCACCCCGGTGGGATGTCTAGCTTTGGGCTTTTGTGCAAGAGAGCAAATCAACCACAGGTAAATGGGCAGTTTGGGGGATGGAGAGGCTTCTTCTAAAAGGTAGTCTGATGGCTGAATCAGAGGGACATCTAGACCAGGCCTGGGCAGACTTCTTCAGGCTAAGGGCTACTTGTCCAAGCATTGTGGTCCCCTGGCTATTTTATTTCTCAGGCTGTCACCCCAAAATGGCTTAGCGGTCCACCTGTGGACTGCGATCGATGTCTTGCCCAGTCCTGATCCAGACTCTCCCCTCCATTCCACTTCCAACATTTCAAGTCCAACACTGCTTGTTACTGGAGTGACACTACACACTCAACCCCAGGAAATATCGGGGAATCAGGGGACCCTGAGGGAATACCCAGCCATACCTATCTGAGAATTTGACTGATCGTACTACAAATACTTGCCCGGAAGTAATATAAATATATCTACAGAATCCTGGGCCAAGTGAGGAACACTAAAGCCAGAACTGGGCCTCTGGCACCTTCCTGGGAGCCCATCCCTGTGGGGACCCTGGACAAGGGCATTTTTCCTTCCTCTCTGGACCTCTTCCCTCTTTCTCTTTCCTTCTAATTCCTTCCCTTCCTCCCTCCCTCCTTCCCTCCTTCCCTCCTCTCTTCCTGTGTCCCCCTCTCCTAGGTCCAGGCTTTGAGCAGAGGCGACCTCAGTCCTGGGGCTCCTCAGACTCCTGGGGTAATGAGCTCCCGGGAGGACTTTCCTTTCTACCCTCGGGTCCTGTGGCTGCCCCTCCGCCTCGCTTCCGTGTGCCTGCAGCCCTGGGCTCTGGGATCGTCACCCACCGGGGACAAACTTTCCTAAACCCGCCGCTCAGGCTCTCTTGTGGTGCCCCGCAGACCATCCGCCCCCGCCCCGCGCGCACCTCCCGTCTTACCTGCCAGCTGCGCGGCGAGGAGCAGCCAGAGACAAGGCTGCATCTTGGCCTGGACACCTGGTCCCTGCGGGGCTCGGCTGAGACAGTCCGGGCGGCGGGGTGGGTGGGGAGCGGCCCAGGCGGGGCGGGGGGAGGGGCGGGGGAAGGGCGGGACCGGGTGGAAGTCTGATGGGAGGATGGTAAGTGCTCCGCCCTCATCCCCCCTGCACTTCAAGGGTCTTGGCTGCGTTTCCAAAGAACCCACTAGGAATTTCTGCTTTCGGGTAAGGAGGTGCTTGCGCCAAACACTGGCACATGTGTGATCGCCTTCTGCCTTGAGAGGTGGTCAGAGCAGGGTCACGACTCCACGTGACCATTAAGGAACCTCAGGCTCGGAGGGGTCAGGATGGTCAGCGCCCCGCAGGAATGAGTAGGGGAGCTGAAGTTTGACTCGGGTCACTTCTTTTCTTTTTGAGTAGTTATTGCAAACCTCCTGGGTGCTCTGGGCCCAACAGGGCCTGGAGTGACCAAGACCTGGGCTCTGCCCTCAAGGGCACAAACTTGTGAGGGACCAAGAAAGTTAACTGACTGTGACACACAGTGTGATGCCTGAGGATGGCGGACTGGGGCGCCAAAGAGGGGTCCCCATCCCTGCCTGGGAATGGGTGGAAGCCCCACCCAGCCCTTCACAGTCCGGAAGAGCTGAGAAGATCCGCTCTCCTTCCCTCCCCACAGGTGCAATTATGGTTAAAATACCACTAAAATGGGAAATTAGCAGCAGAGCAATGCGGATGCTTGCTTTGAAGCTCCGTGAGTTCGTGCGTGTGCCCTGCTTTCCTGCCTGTGCGTGCCCTGCAGCTGTGTCTGCCGGTGCGTCGTGCAGCCCCGGACAGGGGGACCGGTCATGGTAGTTACAGACAAAGGGTTGGGAGCTGGAGGAGGGCGTTCCACGGAGGAAAACTGGGTGGGTGAGGGCCTGCAGGGAGGAGGGAGCCCGGGGAGGGCCGTGGGAGGAGGCCACAATATCCCCAAGGACCTAGACACGTGGGCCCTAACAGTGTGGAGTTTATCTAAGAATGGCTGGAGTGTCACAGGCGGTCTAAAGCACGCGGTGGGGCAGTGACACCGTCTGCGTCAGGGTCTAAAGCCAATGCACCTTCCATCCCGTGCTGCCCTGGCTCCTTTGCCCATTGATGGTAAGAGCCACTGCTGAGCTGGGCGCAGAGTTCATAGTCATAAAGGAGGAGCGTGTTGAGAGCGTGTTCAGTCAGAGGTCAGAGTGTCCCTCTGTGTTTTCCTTGTCCCCAGGAGCTGAGGCCAGAGCACACGTAGGGCAGACAGCCCTGGGGAGACCGTGCGTTAGGGGGGGCTTTTCTTCTTTTTACTTGACATCATACTCACGTAGCACAGAATTAGCTATTTAAGTGTACAATGTAGTGATCTTTAGTACATTCAGGCCACCACCTTTGTCTAGTTCCAAACGGTTTTCATCGTCTCTAGAGGAATCCCTGTACCCGCCAAGCCGTCACCTATTGCCTCGCCGGTCCTCTCCCCAAACCCTGCTCATCGCCAATCTTCATTTTGTTTCTGAGGATTTGCCTATTCCCGACATTTCGTGTAAATGAAATAGTACACGTGGCCTTTTGTGGCTTCTTTCACTCAGCATAGTGCTTTCCAGGGTCACCCATGTCGTAGCATGTCGTAGCACTTTGTTCCTCTTACAGCTGAGGCGTAATATTCTCTTGTATGTACACACGATATATGATTTATCCACTCATCTATTGAGCTGTTTTTACTTTTGGTTGAACTTTTTGAGTAATTGCCCAACTGTTTTTCATAGCAGCTGCACCATTTTACATTTTCACCAACAATGTTTGGTTCCAGTTTTCCCACATCCTCAACACTTGTTTTACACACACACACACACACACACACACATGTGTATATATGTGTGTATGAGTGTGTGAGTGTGTGTGTGTGTAGGAGATGAGACAATGAAGTTCATGAACTCATCCTAGAAAAAGTGCTACATACCTCATTGCTGACTATCACTGCAGTCACCTTCCAAGCACTCCCCTTGGGAAGCTGTGCACTGATGCCAGCACCTCGTCCACCCTTCAAAGCAGTTTTGGAATGCCCATCAGAGCTGTCCTCAGATCCAAAGAATGACAATTAAGTTCATGAACTTGCCACTGTGCGCTTACGTTGGCAGCACTGTACAACTCGGAAAGGTGTACATATGCTCCATCTTAGTGGCTTTAAAATAATATCTCATTGTGACTTTGATTTGCATTTCTCTAATGACTAATGATGTTAAATATATTTTCATGTGCTTGCATTGGCCATTTGTATTTTTTCTTTGTCTATTCAAATTCTTTACCCATTTTAAAAATTGGGTTGTCTTATTATCATTATAAGAGCTCTTCATATATTCTCAGATGTATGATTTGTAAATATTTTCTCCCGTAGTGTTGGCTGTCTTTTCATTTTGTTGATAATGTCCTTTAATGCACACAACTTTTTAATTTTGATTAAGTCCAATTTATCTATTTGTCTTTTGTTGCTTATATTCTTGGTGTCATATCCCAGAATCCATTGCTAAATACAAAGTCATAAAGATTTACCCTGATGTTTTCTTCTAAGAGTTTATAGTTCTTATATTTCAGTTGTTGATCCATTTTGAGTTTATTTTTATATATGGTGTGAGGTAGGGGTCCAGTTTCATTCTTTTGCATGTAGGTATCACATTGTCCTGGCATCATTTGTTAAACAGACTGTTCTTCAGCCATTGAATAGCCTTGGTACTCTTGTTGAAAATCAATTGGACATAGATGTATGCGTTTATTTCTAGACTTTCAATTCTATTCCATTGATCTATATGTCTACAAGTATTTTTATGCCAGCAACATGCTGTTTTGATTACTGTAGTACTAATTGATTACTATGGTAATCAATTTTATGTCAACTGGACTAGGCCATGGATGCTGATATTAGATGAAACATTATTTCTGGTTGTGTCTGTGAGATTGTTTTTGGAACAGACTAACATTTGAATTGGTGAATGTTAGTGAAGCAGATTGCCCTGAGTGAAGCAGATGGCCCTCTCCAATGTGGATATGATTCAGTTCTCTGAGGGCCTGACTAGAGCAAAAAGGCGAAGGGATGTTGGAGTTCCCCTTTCTCTACCTCTGTGCCTGACCTGGGAACTCAAGCGTCTCTTGCCCTTCACACTCCTGGTTTTCAAGCCTCTGGGCTTACACTTGAGTCTACACCACTGGCCAGCCCTCCAGCTGTAAGGCCTTCGAACAATGCCACCAGCTTTCCTGGGTCTCCAGCGTGCAGACAACAGTTCATGGGACTCCTCAGCCTCCATAACTGCGTGAGCCAATGCCTTATAACAAATCCCTTACAGGTGTCTCCCATCAGTTCTGTTCCTCTGCAGAATGCTAATACAAGTAGCTTTATCAGAAACTGTGAGTTGTCTAACTTTGTTCTTTTTTAAATACTATTTTAACTATCTGGGACCACTTATTTTCCATATGAATTTGAGAATCAGCTTTTCCATTTCTGCAAAAAAGGTTGTTGGAATTTTGATAAGGATTGCACTGATTTGTAGATTGCTTTGGGTAGTATTGCCATCTTAACAATATTAATTTTTTTTGTTAGTATATTTGGTGGCTTTCCTTAAACCCATTAACATTTATTTTATTTTTTTTCAGATATACACTTGACTTATTGAAGTATGTGTCTGAAAAACTGTTCTTATTAGAAATACTGTTGTTCTTATTATTAGTTTCTGATGTATAAAACAACATAGTGATCATACATCTATACCCCTCACAAAGTGATCACCCCAAAAAGTGTACCACTTGTCTGACAGTGTACATACCTATTAAAACACCATTGACTATATTCCTTATACTGTACCCTACATCCCATGACTCATATATATTAATAAATATTTTAATTACAGTTGACATTCAATATTATTCTATATTAGTTTCAGGTGTAGAGAACAGTGGGTAGGCATTTATATAATTTATGCAGTAATCGCCTCTGTAAGTCCAATATCCCCCTGACACCATACATAGTTTTTACATTATTGACTATATTCCCCAATATTAAGTTTTTCAATCCATGAACACAGGATGTCTTTCCATTTATTTAGATCTTTTTACATTTCCTTCAGTCATATTTTTTTAGTGTTCAGTGTACAAGTCTCTTACCTTCTTGGTTAAATTTAATGTTTGGTTATTTTATTATTTTGGGGTGTGTTTGATATTTTATTATTTTGGGTACTGTGGTAAATGGAATTGTTTTCTTAATTTCCTTTTTAGAGTGTTTGTTGCTGGTGTGTTGATTATGTACAAAGGTGTTGGGAAGAGCCACCTGGCTCCAGTCTGAGGATCTTAGTTGAATTATTAAATGTCATGCCCCGGGGTCTTGATTTCCTCATCTGATAAGTGGGGACAAGATACCAGCCTTACCTGTCTCACTGAGGTCTCCTTGGGGACAAAGGAAACCAAGGATTTATGTATGGTCAACTGAATTTTCAGGAGCTAAGCCAGATATTCTCAGAGGCAGCAGAACCTCTGCGAGGGGGCACATTTTACAGACTTATGGGGCCTATGTTGATTATCTCAGGGTTTGGTAAGGAGAGGGAGCTACTGGCATTTAGTAGATGGGGACTGAGATGCCAGATGTTCTACAATGGTGGGATGGTACCAAACAGCAAAAAACAAAGTCCCACAACCTGCAAGACTCTCAAAGTCCTTTCAGACCTACATCCAGGTGTTACCTGCTCACCATGACCCAATCCCTGAAATGAACTCATTTTATACATCAATAAAGTCTCCTTTCCATCTCATTTGTGTATTTCTTATTATCTTAGTGCTTAGAACTTAGTCTTTGTGGAATAAGAGGTACATTGATAAAATTAAAAATGTAATAGTTGAGTTCAACTTTGAAATAAAGTTCTTTAAGAGAGCAGAGTGGGATCCAGTTGGTTGGGATAACATTTTGCTTAATTGGGGTTTAAATACAAAAACCATTCTTAGGCAAAGGGCAGTACAAAAACAGGCAGCGGGCTGGATTTGGCCTGCAGGCTGCAGTTAGCCCACCCTTGACCTCTGATGGAAGGTGACCAGGAAAGGACTGAGAGACTTGGAAGAGGGGCTCCCTACATAACTGAGTTTCAGACCTCTGCGGAGAGAACGTGGATGCCACAGGTAACGGCTCACCAATGAGGAAGAAATGTGTCCGAGGGCCTGGGCCGCAGCTAGACTGCACACACAGAGGCACACACTTAACTCGCAGAAAACTGCCAACCCTGGAAAAAGCACGGAAAGTCCCTCCGTCCGGCTCCCACTTTATGACGTCCCTCCAGCTCCCTCTGCTGGCGGAGACTAACATCAAGCCAGCTGGCAAAGGAGACACGTCAACAGGGTCCAGTTTCACAAAGTGGCTTGGAGGTAGAGGCAATAATTTGGTAACTGGCACAAGAGATATTATTAGAGAGAGTTGCAAATATTTCCCTAATATTTCCCCTTGCCTTTAAAAGTATTTACTTATTGAAAAGTAGTAATCTCATATAGTACAAAATTTAAAATACGCAGTAAGCAATATGAGAATTCAGCTGTCTTTTAAGGGGAACATTAAAGGAATTTGTAAAAACATAAAACAATGCAATTTTTCATTAATTATTGTTTGGAAAATGTAATTTAAAAAATAAAATACATCATGTAGTTGTAAAAAATTTTTAAATAGAATTATACACTTTGAAAAGTTAGTCTACTTGTCACTCACCCATTCAAGTCTTACCTCCAGATCTCAGTTATCAGTGTTTTGTGTATCTTTCTGGAGCTGTTCTATGCACCTGTACAATGCTTATCTTTTCATTTGTTTTTTTTAAATTACAATAAAATCTGTTATACATAGATTGTAAATGTTTTTCTAATTATATTTATTATTTTTCTTCTTTTACAGGCCCTGGTCAATGTGTATTGTTCAGGAAAGCCATTTATACTCCAAGATTAAAAACCATTTTCCTATATTTTCCTTTAATAGTTTCATACAGGGAATGTTAAAAAATGTATACACATTTTAAGAAAGGAAAAAAATTATTAATATTGTAATACTCAATGTATACCTATAACAGAAAAGGAATACAAGTCACATCTGACTTCTGCAATTACAAGAGGTGCTCAAAGTGGTTACCATGCAGACACTTCTGATTACAGCGAACTGCTGCTTGAGCAACATTGACCAAAGCGTCCACTTGTGTTGCTGTGCATGCTGTTTCAGTTTCTTCCTGAAGTGTAGCCAGTTTTCTATGGTACACCAACCACATCCTTTAAGGTCACCCATGGTAGAGGTCAAGGGGTGTTAAGTCAGGAGAACACGGGGGAAACTCAAACAACGTTCTCAAATTTCAAGTACAACTTCAAAATGGTCTTGTGCTCCTTGGACAACCGTGCTTCCGCCATTTTCTTGGATTGTCTTTTCTGTCACATGGTGACACTAGCATTCATTTGATTAACGCCATCTTTTGAGTGACTGTTATACTACACATTGCTACCATAATTCAATTCCGCTTCGAAAAGGAATACATAGATAACATCTCTTAAAATGTGTATACATTTTTTTGGCATCCCAGTATTTTAGTTTTTACATTTCTATCTTTAAAGCATCTGGGTTTTTATATTTGAACAGGGTCTGAGTTGGGTATCTACATTTGTTTTCTTTGTGGCCACTGAATTGCTTCAGTGTCATTTAACCCTGCCATCCCAGTGGATCCAAATCATTTCATATCAGAACAACACTGTTACTGATTTAATATCAGTAGCAACTGCCAAGGATAGCTTCATCCCACAGGTCCCACTCCTGGGCGCTCTCTTTGCCAGGGGGCTGCTTCTCTCGGCCCCGCCCCCTTCCCTCCTTGGTGGCGTCCGGATCTCGGTGGCCTTTCTTTCTGTGTTGGTGCTTTCCCGAGCTCCCTGGCTCCACCTCCGCCTCTCTCCCTTTCCCTTTGTAGGCCTCTCCATTCTTGGAATGTTGCCTCTTTAGCTCCGCCCTCTCCTCGTTGCCAGGCCCTTCTCTCTTCCCCCTGGACCTTCTCTGCTGATCTCTTGCTGGATGGTCGCTGGGGCAGCCCTCTGGGAGGTGTCTGGCACCTCCTCTGTGTTGTGCTGCATGGAGGCCAAGGGTTTTACCTTGCACAGGTGGGCTTGGAAGCCATGGGTTTTTGAAGAAATGGTCGTGATTTTTCTGACAGTGGTTTAGAGATTCCAGTCTTCGTCTGGAGTGATGAGTTTTGGACCCTGGAGGTAACTGGCTTTCCATTGTTCTCAGCCTTTTGCAGGAACCAGAGAATTTATGGGAGCTCCTGAAGGAGAGTCTCTGCTCCAGCGTTAGGGGTTTGGGCGCCCCGTGGTCCCTGTCTCTGTAGGCACAGTCTTCTGTCACCTTCCTAAAGCAAGTCTCTGGCTGTAATCCTCTGGCTTTCTGCTTTCTAATATAATCTTCAAGTTCATGTTGAAAAGAATCATAAGTCTCATAGTTTTCCATTATATTAACTACGGATGAATCTCTGCTGGGAAAGATGAGGGGAAAACTTGGTGTTAAACATGTTATTTTGCCATGAATGTATTCTTTGTCTTGAAAAGATCAGATTCTCAAATTTCTCATGGAGATTATACTACATTCATATATGTAAATACTATGTAACCATTGGTAATGAAAATGTAAGGGAGTTCCCTGGTGGTGTAGTGGCTAAGGCTTCGGCGCTCTCAGCGCTGCGGCCTGGGTTCGATTCCCAGCCAGGGAACTACCTGCCCTCCACCAAAAAGAAACTGTATATTTTTTATATAGACTGAGAATTATAAAATATAATGGACTAAGAAAATAAGTCTTAAAACACTGTAAATTTAGGATCTAGAAGTATATAATAAATGTATAACATTTATCAATGACTATTCCTAGGTTTGGGGATTATGGATAATTTTCATATTTCTTAATTATACCTTGTGATTTTTTTTTTTTTTTTTTTTGCCATAAATACACTATTACTTGTGCAGAGGTGGGGCTGTGGGGCCGGAATCTGGCCTGTCTGATCCTAAAAGGTTGTCAGGACGAAAACTTTCCTTAAATAGAGCCTAAAGTGAGGCTGAATTTATCAGGAGAGCCGTTTAGTGTTTTGTAGAGGATTTTAAACTCATTCTGGGTTCTAGTGAGGTAAAGCGCAATTTTAGAGAGGCCGCAGTTCACTTCCTTAGTATAGAAGAATGAGAAAGCGAAAAAGCAGACAGTGAAGGATTTATTAGTGCTGAGTGGTGATTAAGCCTCCCGGGTGCCAGAGTGCAAAGACAGTGCACTTGTCCCCAGGGGGACTCACTCACAGGCACAGGTGGAGGCTGGGCTTTAGCACCGCTGCTTCCAGTCTGAGTGCCTTTGGGCAGGTCACAACTGGGCAGATGAGGAATCAGAGCCAGGTGAGTCGCTTACTCGTGTGTTGACTTGCATAATTGTCTTATTCTTTCAGGGTCTCCGTTTCCTCCTGTGCGGTGTACCCTGTGGTGTTAAATGCAGACTGGTGTGATATGGCATGTTCTCTGCTCGCCTGTGACACGTGCGCAGTGAGCACGCACCCTGAATGAGGGGCCATGCTTGGCACTGGGCACATATGTGAAGTAAACAGAGGTGTGCTGTGCCCTGGTGAAGCTTACAGTCTAATGGGATGGCTATGCGATAACCACTCCCCCACCCCACCCCTGCCAAATAGGTACAACCGTCATGACAGGTGCTGGTGGAGAAAGAGGAGCAGTTCGGGCTGTTTCACGGGGAGGATGGGAGAGAGGAGCAAAGGAAGGGACAGAGGGCAGGGTGAGGAGTAGTCCGCCTCCCTACCCCCACCCCCTGCTCCAATAGGGCTCAGATAGGCAGAAAATCTGTGTGCCATCAAGTCTGGCCTACTTTACCTGCTGAACACCTGGAGTTCACCCACTGTCCTCCGTCCCCGCTGCGTCCTCCCCAGTCTGAGTTCCATCTTCTCTCACCTGAGCTGCACGTCAGCCTCCAAGCCCTCTGAACCACCTTTGAGCCTTGATCCAGGAAGCAGCCAGTGGACTCTTTGCAAAATCAATCGGATTCTGTCTCTTCCAGCCTCATATTTCTTAGTGTTTTTATTAAGTCCCCCTCCTCCCAAACCCCCCAGACTCTCTATTAAATCCCTGACCCCTCCCCTACTCCAACCCTGCAAACTCTGCTCTACCCCCAATCCCTTAACTTGTGAACTTCTACCTTTCCTTCCTGTGTCTGTAGTTGTCACTTCTCTGCCTACTTCCTCAGCCTTGTCTCATGCCCCTCTCCGGGCTGTTTTCTTAGTTGGGATGCACTGTATTAACAAGAACATGACTGCACTACGGCGCAGGAAGCAGTTGGAAAAAATCCATTTGCAATCAAATACTCTAAGACGTTTCCTTCTGAGTAGGGCTCTCTTGTCAGAGTCCAGCAGATCCCAGGCCACCCTTCTCCAAGGGAACTTGTGGGAAGTTTGCAGAGCTTGCTCTTCCTGCAGGCTCCCCATCTCCATCGACCCCTTTTGTTGCTCAGAGCAGAACCCCAGGATGCACTCCTTGTCCCCTTGCTTTTCCCACACCTCACATTGAGTGCCATCGGCAGGTCCTGCCTGCACGACTTTCAAAATGCATCCAAAATGGGATCACCTCTCTTCACCCAAACTTCTGCATGGGCCAGAGTCACTTCACCTCTTCACCACTCTCCCAGTTCCTGCTCACTGTGTCTATTTGGAGCCCCAAATCATCCTTTTCATGTTACATAATCCTGGCTAATGTCATTCCTCTGGTCAAAAGCCATCAGGGGTCCTCTCTCACTCAGAAGGAAGCCTGAACTTCCAAATCACGTCCGAGGCACAGACACTATAGGTTGTCCCACTGTCCTAAGGTCTCTGGTTTCTTTCCAACAACCTTCGCCTTGCTCCTCCCTTCCAGTCACACAGTTGTCCCAGCGGGATGGGAATTAGCAGACACAACCCCACCTCAGGGCCCTTGTACTTGTCCATCACTAAGCCTGCAGAGCTCTTTACCTGTCTGTAAAGACTCACTGAAAGACTCCTTGCCTCCCGGTGATTTAGATGGAATGTCACCTTCTCAGAGTCTTACGGCCTCCTCTCCCAACCCCAGGGACACCCTCTATCCCTTCCCTACGTTGTTTTTCTCCATGGTGCATACCATCACCTAACACAGTCCTTTGAGATATTGTTAAAATGCCAATTGTGGTTCAGTAGGTCTGGGACAGGGCCTGAGATTCTGCATTTCTACCGAGATAGAGTAGCCAAACTCCCAAGTGATGTGAGTAGCAAGGATCTAAGATAAAATTTAATCTTAAAATTTGGTCTATTTTCTGCCTTAACACCCTTGAATATAAGTTTCTCACCAAGCAGGGATTCCTTATTCACTGCTCTCCTCATCACATCAAATTTTGCTGGATATCAAGTAGATGCTTCATAAATACTTGCTGAATGAATAAATACATTAATGAAGAAGGGCCCTGACCTCACCTTCACAGACTCAGGTCCACTAGAAAATCAGATCCAAGGAGTTCTACCTGCCTCAGCTGTGTTTCCCACCCAGTCTCCTTCATCTTCCCTCAGCCATCTTCCCTCCCAACCAGCACTCCAAACGCCACCAAACCTTAGAGCAAAAGAGAAATGTGTTTGGTTACCTCTTACCTGGAATCACCACCATTCACTATGAGAGACATTTCCACAAATGGTTGGAACCCTCACCTCCTCAAGCCTACAAATCTTTGGGGTTGTGTTAAGTAGAAGTCCTGTGTGCCCACATAGAGCAGATGTTCAGTGGGTAAAACCTCAGAAGGAAGTAAGGCGTCCTGATGCAGGGTGAGGTTTTACTCTGAGCTCCAGGAGAGGAATCCCAGCTTCTAGGCCTGACCCCTGTGAGCAGGGAAGCAGGGATGCAGGACACACCCCATCCTTTTGTCTCTGGTTTTTGGGTTTTAGACTTCATCATCCCATAGCCCCAGGCTCTAGGGAGAAACAAATCCTATCACAGTTTTTATGGTGATTTGGGAACAGTTAAGCTCATCATCTTGGAAGCAATCTATAACCTAATCAATATTGTTATATTCTGTTAGAAGAGTTTACATATTTTGAAAAAAAATTAAGTAAAATCCACCATTCTTATGTTGTAAAATATAGCCCACAGGCAGACATGTGCACAAAACAAAACTCTGTAACACAAAGGAAGTGTCCGCCAAACCCCCACTTAGGTCAGTAAATAATAGACCTGCCCACACCCGGGAAGCCTGGCTGCCTTCCTTCCTAATCGTAACTTGTACCCCACTAACTTGACTTTTATGGTAATCTTACCATGCTTTTCAGTATAATTTATCATTCTTTATTATTTTATAATAAATAACAAAAATTTATTATTTTTGATAATAAGTCTCAAAAATCTCAAAATATGATAGTTTAGTTTCGCCTGCTTTCTGTTATTGGACTGTCTATAGATAGAATCGCACAGCTTGCACCTCCTTTGTTCAAGGTGTGTGTCTGAATTGCATCCCAATGTGTTCATTTTCATGGCCATATGGTATTTTATTCTAGGAAAAAATCCATGCATCCAGCCATCCATGATCACAGATCATTTATCCATACATGGGCACTGTGAATGTTTCTAGTCAAGGGCCATTTTAAACCACACTGTCACGAATTTCATCTGTACACCTGATACACAGAAGCCTGCGGTACTGTAGGCTTTTTGCCTGAGAGTGAAATTTCCATGTTACATGGAAAACACCAAATGTTTTTTTTGTTTTTTTTTTACTTTAATGTGGGCAGTTCCCTGACCGGGAATCGAACCCAGGCCACAGCATTGACAGCTCCAGTGCCGAAGCCTTAAGCCACTACACCACCAGGGAACTCCCCCAAATGTTTTTCAAAAGAGGTTCTACCAATTTAAATCCTCTCCTAGGAGGCTTTGAGTGCTTCACGTTTTTTTTCTAACACTTAGAATTGTCAGACCTTACATTTTGTATTTAATTGAAATAATTAAAATCAAATTCAGAATAACTAAACAAACAAACAAACAAAACCCATGGGCATTTCCCTGTTTATAATGATCCTGAGTACCTTTCCTAAAATCTATTGGCCACTTAGATTTTCTCTTTTGTGAAGTTCTCGCCCAGGTCTCTTGAGCATTTTTCTGTCATGCTTTTTGCATTTTTTCTTATCTATATTTTGTAAACGAGCCGTTTACTCTCTCTGTCTCTGTGTATGAGGTCTCCTCCCGCTCTTTGCCTTGTGTTTTCATTCTTTTTGTTGTACATTTTGATGGACAGACTTTCTTAATTTTAATGTTGTCAAATATAGCAATTAAATTTACAGAGCTAGTGTTTTTTATGTCATATTTATGACATATTTTCCTAACCTTAAACCAGGGTTTCCCCATCTCAGCACTATTGACATTTTGGATTATTCTTTGTTGTAGAGGTGTCCTGTATATTGCAGGATGTTTAGCAGCATCCCAAGCCTCTACCCACTAGATGCTTGTAGCAACCCTGTTTCTCGAGTTGTGACAACCAAAAATGTCTCCAGACATTACCAAATGTCCCCTGGGGGGTAATATTGTCCCTGGTTGAAAATCACTGCCATAGATCACAAAGATATATTGTTATATGATGTCTTGTAAAAGTTTCATAGGTATATGATTCAATTGGAATTGATTTTTGCTCAAGCTATAAGGTAAGTGATAGGGTTCAGGGCAGGCCAACCCCAAATGTGCCACTTTGGCTTGCAGATTATTTTGAGCTCAAGCCCATCAAGACTCAACAAACTCAGTAATAAAGCTTTCACTTCCTTCTTAACTGCCTGAGCGACTTTGGGTAGGGAAACTCTGCTTGGGAGGGAGCTATCACCAAAGATAACTTTTTAAAATAACAAAGACTTCTTCCCCCCCAGCTGCAAACATTTGTTTACCAAATATTTGCTCTTCCCCTCCCCCTATGAGTTTTTCCGTCCCCTTTAAAGTCCCAGACCCCTCTCTGGTTCTCCTTAGTTCAGGATGGCGTGTAAGCCTCAATAACCTGAGTGTTGGGGAAGCCCTCTCATGTTTTTAGTGGGGCTCCCATACATACAAAATTAAATTTGCTTTACTCCTGTTACCGTCTTATGCTAATTTAATCATTAGGCCAGCCAAAGAGCCCCAATAGAGAAGAAGGGAAACTCTTTTCTCCCCTATGGTTTTGGTAAGACAGCCAGGAGGAGACTCCAGGGCTGGTCACTGCTTGCTCTGGGGCTGCTGCCACTGAGAGATCCTGGGACCTCTGACAAGCACCCGCAGGAAGAATTCTCACCATGCCAGTCTCCTGGGTTTCTCTCTTCTTGTGGGGTCCGGGGGAAGTAAGAATGGAGAAAAACCTTTTCTTTTTCTAAATTTAGTCAGCAGAAAATAATGTGTGTGAAAAATTGTTTTTCTCCTGTTAATGTCTCTTATGTTAATTTGATTACTGGACCAGCCAAAGCACGTAGAAGGAAAAGGTTTCCCCCCCTACACAGAGGCACCCTACTTCACTTATTTTCCCATGTGGATGCTTGCCATTTATTGAAAAGTCTGTCTTCCTCACTGCTCTCAAGCGCTGCCTTTGTTATTCATCAAATGTCCATTGGTTCACGGCTCTGGGTTCTGTTGTATTTTTGTACCAATACCACTCAGTCTTAATTACTATGGTTTTATAATGTCTTTATAGCTACTAAGCAAGCCCCCTCCCTTTCTTTTTCTTATTCAACTGTGTCTTAATTATTCTTGGCACTTCATTTTCCATATAAATTTAAAAATGGCTTGTCAGTTTCCAAAAAACACTTGTGATTTTGCTTGGGATTCACTGCATCTATAGATCAGTTTGAGGAGAACTGACATCTTTCCCATATTACGCCTTTCAGTATGTAGACATGGCTTATGTCTCCATTTATTTGGGGATTCTGTATTATTTTGTGTTCCCTGAAGACAGACTTTATCCACTAAACCTCTGCTAGTCACAGGATCATGAACAGCCAGAACTTTTAAATGCTAGGACCAGTGCCACATGTAATACTTGTGAAATTTGTGGATCTGCTTACTTATTTAGGTCAGGCTTTGTTTCAAGTATCTGTGAACAAAAAGAGGTCTACTTTGCAAGCCTGATAAACTCAATACTGAAAGTAACCACATAGGATGTTTTAATTAAAAAGAAATTCCTGAGAGGGTTATAGTGGGAAGTCATGTCCTGAAGCCTGTATATAAATTATTCTTTACTTTGAGCAAGCTCTATTCATTGTTCTTGTGCATCTAGAAAACATACTGTGGATGGAAAAAAAGGGTTCCATGGACAGTAACCTCCTATGGTAATCTGATCCTAAATTCCTAACTGGGTAGTCATGGTGGGTAGTCACATCCCAGGCATATTTCTTTAAGAAAAGGTTTCACTTTGCCTTAAGCAAGCCCTGTCCATCGTTCCTGTTCATCTGAATTAACACACTTCAGAAGCAAGTGGTAACCACCCTCAAGAGAGAACATTATCTCATTAACTATCCTGTGATCCAATCCCCGCTTTGCTTTCCTCTACCCCCATGTTATCTTCCTTATGTTCTCTCCTTAATTTCAGTCGCAAAAAGGTTCTACAAAATTTACTTTCTGGAGCATTGGAGATCTTGCTCCTGGTATATGTTGTCAGTGTGGCTCAAACAAACTCATAAAAATTCTCTAAAAGTTTGGGTATTTCTTTTTTGGGGGAGGGGAGCATTTCTTTTTTTTTAATTTTTATTTATTTATTTCTAGTATGTGGGTAGCTCCCCAACTGGGAATCGAACCCAGGCCGCAGCATTGACACAGCGCCAGTGCCAAAGCCTTAAGCCACTACATCATCAGGGAACTCCCAGGGAGCATTTCTTATGTCGACAGTACTCAAAATGTCAGAATGATCACTTCTTCAGACCTCCAAAGATAAACACCCTTGTATAGGGCAAGACAACCCCAACATACTTCATTGTCTTTTACCCACATACTTCTGTAAACTGTGTATGTTGAATGTTAACTATCCCGTATCCACTAATGAAAGAAGCATGTATCTCTCCATTCTATTTTTTATCCAATCCTAGAGAGGCCCCTTTGCTTTCTCCTGTCTCCTTAATCTGCCACCAATGAATTTCATATAACCTTCCTGTGTCTTTTCATTTAATTCTAATGTATAAAATAACTGCAAATCTGCTCTTCTTTGGCGCCATATCTCAATCCTTTGAGATTTTGCTTTTGAGACTGGCCCTAAAATTTTGGCTCAAATAAACTTTTTATACCTTCTTCAGGTTTGGAGTTTCTTTCCTTGGCATAACTTTAAGGCAGTTTACAAAGTTAAGGGCTTTATCCAAAGAATGTTTACAAAGTGGAGAAAGGGGAGAAAAGAATTTAAAGTGGGGGTGGGGGGTGGGAGAGGAGGGGGGAAGCTAAATATAAGGTGATGGAAAGAGAAGTCACACTGGGTGGTGAACTTATTATACATCAAGCTGACAATGCACTGTAGAATTGTATGCCTGAAACCTATGTAATCCTTGTTGACAGATGTCACCCCAATAAAAAAATAAAATAAAATAAAAATAAATAAATAAGAAAAAATACTAATACCTTTTTTATTAGTATGACGAAAAATGAAATATAAAAAAAAAAAAAAAGAACTTAAAGTGGGTTCCATTTTGACACCAATTCGATGTGTGTTATTTTTCCCACACCACTGAGCAATTAACTCAATTTTGACACTACCTGGGAGATAGCATCAGATCCCACAGGCTAAGGACTCAGTGTTACAGGAGTCCCTGTCCCCACCTTCAAATGCCAATCGCAAGTCCAAGTTGTCACCTGTGCTTCTGACCAACTGGATTACTGATTTATTATAAAAAGATACTAACTCAAGAACAGCCAGATGGGAGAGATGCTTAAGGCACGGTATGGGGAAGGGGTGAGGAGCTTCCGTGCTCTCTCCATGCACACCACTCTCCTTAATTTCCATGGGCTCCCAACCTGGAAGCTCTCTGAACCCCATCCTTTTGGGGTTTTATGGAGGCTTCATTACAGTCATGATTGATTAAATCATTGTCCATTAAACTCAACTTTAAGCCCTTCTCCTCCCCATAGAAGATGAAGAGGAGTTCCCTGGTGGTGTAGTGGCTTAAGGCTTCGTTGTTGGCACTGTCAACGCTGTGGCCTGGGTTCGATTCCCAGCCAGGGAACTATCCACATACAAAAAAAAAAAAAAAAAAAAAAAAAAAAAAAAAAGAGATGGGGTGGGGTTGCGACTGACAGTCACAACCCTCTAAGACGTGGTTGGCTCCAACCTCCATCTTTAGATGACCTATAGGCTTTACAAAATCACCCTAATAACATAACAATCACACCTTTATTGCTCTCAGCACTTAAGAAATTCCAAGAGTTTCAGAATCTCTGTGCCTGGAATAGAACAAAGACCAAATATATACTCCTGTTTCTTATTGTCTTATAAATCACAGTGTCACCATGGGAGAAATAAAACGAGGCAGAGGGTCAATGCACCCGCACCGCCCAGCCTTCCTGGGACCACGGCCCGTGTTCAGAAAGTCTTGGGCACCGACTTCATCTTGGGCAGTTCTGACTCTTAGGTTCAGCACATGAAATTATTGTATACTTTGTCATTGCTCCCTGATGTTGGGTTCTAATTATTTGATATTCTGATTCAATTAACATATATAGTATGGCACTGGCACATTTTAACTTCCAATAACCCCCTGAAGTGAGACTTCTTATTTTAATCCCCATTTTGGAGATGAAGAAAATGAAGCTTTAAAGAGGTTAAGCAGCCAGCCTTCAGCCACCTCCAGTCATCTGGCCGTGCTCAACCCTGTCTTCTTATTCTGAGGTCAATGCCTGCCCTTACGTCACTCTACCACCCTATGCCGGGTAGGGTTTCCCCTGCTGTTTGTAAACTCTGGGCACTGGGAAAGCAGCTCATAAACAGGAGGCCGGTGCTACTTACTGACTATCAGACTAGCTGAAGTGACGGCAGGGGAGGGCACAGGAATCCCTTCTTGCTGGTGTTGCCTCCGTGTGTGTAGATACTGAAGTCTATCAGAAGGGATATTCTCGGTGCTGTTATGGGACAAGTCCCGCTCCATTCCAATTCCTAAAGGCTCTCCAGCCTTGAAATAAACCCTGGTGTAGTGCATTTATAAGTCAAAAGTATAACTTTCTCACTTATTTTTGCATGATTTCTATGACTCTTTCTTGTCCCTTCAGCTGTCCCTGTACTTACAGATTCATTCAATACTTTGGAGGCTGAATGTTCAAACAACAAAAGAAAGCTCTTGCTTAGCTCATTTCATCCTCAATGGTTAACAAATGCTGCATAGTTCCCATTTGGACTTCTGTTTTTGAGAGCACCGGGGTACCTGAGGTATAGAACTTGTCCTGGTTAACGGCAGATGAGGTAAGGCTGTTCCATAGCTTCTTTTTTGAAAAAGAACCAATCACACAGTTAGGTTTCCAGAACAGTTCTTTCCTCAATGGATAATTCATGGTTTTTACTGTCATCCTTCACTCTTGTCATAATGTATCCAAGGATGACATAAACCCATCTCCAGCAACAATAGAAGATGCAAAAAGCAGCGCACCTTTAGCAATGCCTGTGTCCTGGAATCCTTAAGTAAGAATGAGCTTTTGCAAAGGGAATTTTATTTTACCTAAAGAAAGACCAGCAGATTCTATGAGGAATACCTTTTCATCCAGAAAGTGATTCACAGGTTGTACCCAAACCAAAGTGTATGTAGTACAGTTGACCCTTGAACAAAGGAGAAAGGAGAGGTTTGGAGCATGGATCCTTACATAGTGGAAAATCCCATATAACTTTTGACTGCCCCCAAACTTAAGCTGTCCCTCAGTATCCTCCAGGACCCCCCCACCCCCAGATACCAAAGTCTATGGGTGCACAATTCCCCTATGTAAGATGGTATAGATCAATGCCTGCAGCAGGGCCTCTGTGTCCACAGACTCCCAACTGCAGATAAAAAGTAGTACAGGTACTCACTGAAAGTAAGAAAACCCCCACGTGTAAGTGATCTACGACTTCAAAACAATCTTCCACAATTCACTATGCAGCAGCTCTCACACCATCACTTAACTTCAGGACTCCACTTAATGCTCTCAAGCAGAAAGCTTATTACCTTAGGCTAATAACAGACAGCACATCTTATCCCCAGAAGCGGGGCCTCTCCAGTCCTTCCTTCTTTCACTCATCTACATTTATGGTGAGAAATCTCATCCTCAGTCTAAATCTCACCGTTTTTCTTATGTGAATATTATATTGAAAACACTACCCTTGTTTGCAGATGTTTGTGTTTGCCTCTTGGTTTATTAGAGACCTTCCTTACCCTTTTTGTACTTATGTTGCAAGGGCTGAAGCGCCAGTTCATTTGCACTGCCTGCCCACTCCTCCTCGAGGGTGGGGTGGGGTGGAGTGGGGAGGGAGCCTGGCTGTCTGGGTCAGAGCCATGAACGCTGCCTTCCTGGGGGAGGCTGGTTTGGAAAACTGTAGAGCTGCGCTGGGCAAGACGTTGATCGAGATTCAACAGTGGACCACCAAGCAGTTTTGGGGTGACCGCCTGAATAATAAAGTATTGTAAATAGCTAGTGGACTGTGACACTTGGAGAGTAGTAACCCTTGTCCTGAAAATATCTGCCCAGGCCTGCTGTGGAGTGACCTCAATGCGGTGTAAAACACAAGTTTTGCCCATAACTGAAGGGAATTAGGGGTTGGGTTGCCACAAGACTGGGGAGCCAGGCTGTTTCTGGCAGAGTGGTCAGAACTCAGCTGAAGAAACTCTGTTGTGGGGGGGTGTCACTACTATGAATTAGTGATGGAGAACAAGGGGGTGGCACAGTGTACTCAGCCTGGGAGGAAAGAGAGCAGAGCAGTGGAAACAAGGGCTACAGGCCAGCACGGAGGGGGCCACTCTGGAGGGGTGAGCACTGGGGTCTGCCCACTGAAGGCACAGCAAAACCAAACACCCAACACCAACCAGTCTTGCAGCAGAGAAATTAAAGCAGGTTTTTTTGTTTGTTTGTTTGTTTGTTTTTGTTTTTGTTTTTGGCAGGGCGCCAAGCCAGGAGACTGGGGAGCTAGGTCTCAAACTCCCCTATGGCTTTTGATGAAGGGGTTTTAAAGGCAGAGAGGGAAGATTTGGGGGTTAGGGGTCAAGGGTGAAGCTGATTGGTTATTTCTGGTGTAAACCGGTATTTTCCTTAATCTGATTAATTCACTTCCTGACTGTCAGTTTATCTGGTACCCTCCTGTCTGTGGTCTAACAGGGTTGAGGAACAAAGATTCTGCAGAATATCTCCTGATTGTGCATCAGTGATGTTATCTTTAAAGCAAAATGCAGAAACTAAACGTCTTGTGGTCTTTGTTATTGTTTAAGCTGTTGTTTTGTGTTTAGCTACATTTTTCTATAATTCAAGCAAAGTGTACTTTTATTTACTTTATTTTTTTGGCTGTTGTTTTGAATTTTATTTGAGAAAAATGGAACGTAAAGGTATCTCAAGAGCATACAGGCTGACAGGTGGAGATGGACAGTGATGGCTAATACGGGATGTGAGGCAGGCTGCTCGGACTTGCCACCTTCTGGGGTCCCCAGCTGGGCACGAGATGGTGATCTCCGCTGCCTGGGTGGCTGGCCTCCATGGTGAGTGTGCTCTCGGGGGACAGGGACGAGAAGACCAGGGTCGGGGGCCCTCCAGGGCGCAGCATGTATTTTCGAGTGAAGCATCGCGAAATGTAGCCATGCTCGTCCTCTTTCTCTTCGTGCTTGCGGGTGAGATCCACCACGCTGTCCCTGGTCTTGACCCTGAGGTCCTCAGGGGCGGTGTGGCTGACGTCCAGGGACACGCATCAGCGGTGGGCCGTCTGCAGGTCCCCGAGACGCCGCTGCTAAGCTGCTGGCTGAGCGCTCGGCTGTAGGCGGGCCTGGCCGCCGCCGGGGAGCCCGCAGCCCCGGGCAGAGGGCGGCCGCGGCGCCGGGAAGGGCGGCTGCGGGTCGGGCACCCGTCGCGGGGTGGGTCCCAGCTAGGGCTCCGCAGGAGCGAGAAGCGGGAGCGGCGCTCGGCCCTGCCGGCTGGGGTCGGTACGTGTCAGTCGGATCTGCCCGTGTGGTTCTGGCTGGGAGAAGTCAGTGTGCTCTGAAACACTTTTCCCGGACCTTGCTCTGCAGGCAGGCCTCTGGGACGTGACTGACGTTCTTTATAACCTTTGGCTACAAGTGACTAGCATATTCTCTTCATCTTGGACTATAAACCACATGACAACCAAAGCAACTGAAAACACCGTGTTAAAGCCTCTGGCTGTATCTGTAGACTCTCCGATCTAATACCTAGACATGTTCACTGTGGACTGCCATTTTCGGACCTTCGAGGTCACTCAGTCCAATGCCTTCGTTTTCTGCCTCGAAACCACCGCCCATTACCCCCTTTCCTATCAGATCAAGGCTGTAACCTCACTTTTTGAAGGCCCCCCTCATCTCTGTGTCCACCGTTCTCCGAACATTCTTTCATATACTCCGAGGCCGGGGACTCCCTCCTTTCCTTCAGGGTCTATGGTAAACCCATTTCCTCACCTGTGGTCGCTCCAGGAGTGGAGCCAGCACCTGTGACCAGGTGCCTCTACCCACCACACCTCCTCTTAAATTCCATCCCAGCTCCCCAAAGGGGCGGGGTTCAAACCTCAGGCCCAGAAGGAGACTGGGCTGGGCTGCAGTGTAACCCTGGGCAAGTTACTTAATCTCTCTGAGCCTCAGCTTTCCTTCCTCCACGTGAAATGGCTGGAGCAGTGGCAGTTCCCTTTATGGTGGTTGTGGGTTGAGATGTGCAGTGATGTTGAATCTCTGCCAAAGCCAGGGCCTAGTCATCACCGTTTACTGGGACTCTGTTCTCCAGGCGGTCTGTGACACATGTGGATATCCATCCTGGGGGTTGTCCTTGCCTTTGGGTTGTTTCTTGTCTGCAGAATACCACACTTTATGCTCCAGGAGGAGCCAGCTGAATCATGAGTGCCCCTGCCTTGTCCATTTCCAGGGGAGAGAGCATGGGGGCAGCAGGGAAGAGCCTACAGTGATTAGTGCTGTGACCTGGGGCATGCAACTTCATGTCTTAGCCTCTGCTGCCCCATCCTTCCAGTTCTTCCACAGGCTTTTCTCTAGTACTGAAGAGTAGTTTACAAAGTCCTAAAGTATACCCTGCCCGAGGGCTGACCCCATTCCAGCAGGCAGTGATTGTTTGCATTTATCTTGTGTTATCTGCCAAGTACTTCAGATAGTCTCTCATTTAATCCTCAGAATAGCCCTCCCTGGGTAATTGTTTTATCTCCATATTATAGATGAGAAATCTGAGACTCAGTGAGATTAAGAAACTCACCTGTAATCATGTAGTATTTAAGTTAGTTTTTGCTACATCATAAACCACCCAACAACTTATGATTTGAAACAGCCAACGTTTATTTCTCACAATTTTGTGAGTTTGCTGGGCTAGCTCAGTGAGGGCTGGATGACCAAGGGGCCTTGTATCTGAGGGTGGTGGTGGAAGGCGGAGTTCAATGTCAGCTAGGTGATGGGGACATGAATCTGTCATTATTCAGCAGGGTTTGTACAAGGTGGCTGAGTTAGGAAAGTAGCATGAGAACAAGCACAGGCACTCTCCTAATCTAGCGTTCATCGTATTTGCTGTTCTCTCATTGGCCAAATCAGGTCTTAAGGCCAAGCCCAGAATTATGGGATGGGACTACTCAAGGGGTGGACACAGGGAGGGAGAATTATTGTTGTCATTTTCCCTGACAACAGATCTACCACATATAACTCATAAGTGTACAACTCGAATTCAAACCCATGTTGTCAGGTTTGAAAGTTCAAAACTCCTTTGGAGTTACTACTGCCCGAGGTATGATATACCAGAACACTCTGTGCATTGCCAAAACTAAGTCAGTGACTTTTTGTACACACAGCTGCAACTGTTTTATATATTGTTGTCATTAATAAACACAAATTAGTTTTAAATATTCTGCTTGTTTTATTTTTCTTCAGAGACTCCAAGTATATTTGGATCTCTTTTGCTTACCTTTTATCACCTTCTCACACGTCTTTTGTATTATTTTCTTTACTTGTGTTAGATGGTCATTATTCCTTTTATGGTGTCTATAATCTCTTGTATTCCTGTTAACTTTTATTTCTGAGATTTACTTTTTTTTTCCTGTGTTTTCAGGGTCATTGTAGAGTAGCCATTTGTGGCTCGATGAATATTTTTGACTGGCAAATATAATTACCTTTTCTTTACTGCAGATTTTATTTTCCTTGGAATTAATAATTGTCTTTCTTTTTCAGCTGTATAGTTGTCCGGCTGTTTTATTTCAGAGTTCCTTTTCTGCTTTATGTGTTTCTCTTAAAGTTTTAACTGCTTTCTTATTCTTTCAGCCTTGTTTGGAGTGTTAGGTTAGAGTTTTCATATGCTTTGTGTTTGCATTTTACTGGTGTCCTGTCAAAATATTTTACAGTTCATATTTCTCTTGTAACACTTTAGGTGTGGCCATATCATATTCCCTGCCCTCTGCCCTCCTTTCCAAAGTTTAAATGCAGTATTAACCTGAACCACTGGAAGGACATTTCTGTTGAGATGGAAACGGAGTAGGGTACCATTCCCAGCTTCGTGGCTTGAGGACTCTTTGTTGCAAAGGGCTCAGAGTATGGCAACCTCTCTGCCTCTCAGAACTACTCCTGGTTCAGAAAAGTTTCTCTGCTCTATTTGCTGAGGTCTCTGGGATTGCCTCCAAGGTAGTATGTTGTCTGACCTCGGTTGTGGTATGGTGCTGTTACAGGACTATCGGGGTCCTGCTTCGTCTTGAACCTTTCCCTGCTCCCTACTATTTGAATCTTCTCTTTCCTTCATCCCAGTGTTACTTCCCTGCACAGTGCGGTTTCTCAGCCGAGCACTCTTCTTTCCAGGCAAGGCTTTTTGTCCTTCTGGAAGGACATATTTGCTGGATATTCCTGAAATCCTCAGCGTTTAGATGACTGTAACACTATTTGATCTGTCCATGTTTCTGTTGCAGGTTTTGCACTCACCAACTCAGAGCCTGTGATGACTCCTTCCAGTTTTGTGGCTCTTCTCAGACCTATTTGTCCTGTTCGGTACAGGGATAAATGATGGCTCTGGAAAGGGTGATGGCAAGGAAGATAAAGAGAATTGGACAATAGGAAAGATAATTCGGTGATATAACCAGGATGAATTACTGGTGGGTCTGATGTAAGAGAGGAACAGTGTGTGATTTTAGTTGACTTTTGCCATGAACAATTGAGTTGGTGTTGTTATTGGTAAGCATTGGGGAAACTGGGGGAGGAGTGACTCGTGATGAGTGAAGCAAGTGTGCTTGGGGTTCTAAGTGGAACTAGCACTGAATGCATTTGGAGATGAGTCTAGACCTCGGGGGTAAGATCTAGTCCAGAAACAGAAATTTATAGGGGTCATCAAGTGTCTTAGTCAGTTTGGGCTGCTGTAACAAATTACATAGATTGGGTGTCCCAGCTAGCATTCTGGCCTCTTATAAGGGCACTAATTCCATTCATGAGGGCTCTAGCCTCATGATTAATTATATCCCAAAGGCCTCACGTCCATATACCATTACACTGGGGATTAGATCTCAACATATGAATTTGGGGGCAGGGGGACATTTAGTCAAACATCAACATACTGATAAATTTAAAGATGTGGGCCATCAGGAAATCACTTATGATGTGCAATTAGAGTAATGGTCTATCTAGGGTTGGCTCCTGATGCAATATACATGATGCACTTATAGGTGGGTGGAGGAGGAGCCAGTAAAGGAGACGATGAGAAGGAGGTAGGAAAAATCAGAAGAAAGTGGTGCTATGGAGCTGAGAGAGGAGCATTTTAGGAAGAGGGACCAAACAAGCCCAGATGGAAGATGTTGAGAGGCTGAACTGAGTACAAATGAAAAATAATCACTGGATTTGACAAATGGAGGTCACTGGAGACCTGAACAAGAGCAGCCTCAGAGGAGTGGCAGGGACAGAAACCAGACTAGGATAGAAGAGAGAACGAGGTGAGAAAGTGTAGACAGCTGAAGTAGGCATGTTTTGATGTAAAACAGAATGAAGATAGCTGAAAGAGGATGTAGGGGGTCAAGGGAGTTTTTGTCATTTTGTGTTTGAAGAGGGGAAAGAGAAGCATATTTGCATACCAATGGAATGCTCCAGTAAAGGAGGAGATACTCATGGTGCAAAGTCTTTGTGAAGAAAAGGGAGTGGGATCCAGTGTACAAAGGGAGAGATTTGTCTTTAAGAGCAGGGACAACTATTGGTAACAGGAGAGGTATCAGAGAAGGGAATGCTAGAGGGAAGTTTATAGATCTGGTGGTAGGACAATGAGTGAGCACCACTCTGAAGGTTTCTATTTCTCAAATAGAGAGTGAGATGAGGTCATCAGCTAAGATAAAGCGCGCCTATATGGAAGGCAGTAGAGAGGGGAAGGTTTGGGAAAGAGGGAAGAATATCAAGGACATCGCTGTGAGCGGGAAACTTACTAGGAAAAGCTTGATGGATAGAAGGTTTGTGGTCATAGTTTAAAAAAATAGACCACCAACCCCTTTCTTCCTTTCTCCTCCCCACTTTTCTTTGCTATTTGAGGCCCAGTAAGATAGGAGACCAGGCAAGGTGGTGACTCAGGGATGAGTGAGGCCAGCAGCCCGGCAAAGGTAAGGAGACTGGTTACACGCGAGAGGACTGAGGGAGAGTGGGGAACGTGAATATATGAATAAGCAAAGTGTACAGAAAAGGGATTTTTATAACTGTAAGGTGTGACCTACCAAAAAGATCTTGCCTGTTAAGTACAAGCTGTTCAGTTACTGCTCTTCCAGAAGAAAATCATCATTGAATGTGAACACATCATTGATACAGAACAAATGTAGAAGTTAGAATACTTTATTATAAACATTTCCAGAATATAAACTGGTGTTGTATAAAGACTCTTTGAAACTTTTAAAACTATATATAACCTAAGCTTATTATTATAATGTGTTTCATGCTCCACTTTCCAATCTAGAAAATATGAAGAGTTGCAAAAAAACCAACATAGATCTAACAGAGGGGAAAAAAGTCAACCTAAATTACTGCTTTATAGAGAAAACTAATGAATATAAAAATACCCCATCCAAAACTAAAACAAACCCAATCAAGAAATAGAGCCTACAAAGCCTACTATTAATCCTCCAATTTAAGATAAATGACTTCCCAAGGGAAAACTACTTCCATCATCATAGCAATTTGATGAATAAAAGCGAAGCCACTCACATTAAGGGAAATTACATTTTATATAAGAAAAATGTAATATTGCTTTTAGAAAATGAGGAAAAGTAATTTCCATGTCGGAGATCAAGCACGCTAAATACTTTCTTTTCGGCTTTTGTTACAAGTTTACATGCGAAAAGTGGTAGGAAAATGAACATCACCAAACCAAGCTCCTCCTCAACTATTTTTTCAATTTCACATCAGGAGACTCAACACAAGAACTTCAAAATCCAAGAATAGACTGGTCCCAAAGCATTTCCTCCTCTGTCCTTTCTTCACCTTGGTCCTTCTTCTCTTTTCTGTACTTTCGCTCCTCTTTCTTAGAGGCTACATCTCGGCTTTTTTTCTGCTTTGGATTCTTAAGTTTTTCTGTACTGATCCGGACTATCTCCCGCTCTGTTTCGTTTCCGTGGGTGCTCTTGTGTTTGTCTAAATCTATTTCCTCACACACTTTTTTCCTTTTATGCTTGGGCCTCTTCTCCTCTGGTTTTTCTCTTCCTTCTTCCTGGTCCCTTTTTCTCTTCCGGTATATCTGTTTATGACTGGCTTGATGGGCACTGGTAGTGTTTTCTGAGGAGAGGTGCTTGTAAAATCCAGATTCGACACTGTATGAGCTGTAATTATACTGTTGCTGACCAAAGTTCAGGGGTAATGGTTTTTCTGAGAAACAGTCACTGGTGAATTGACAGTAGCTCAGGGAGTCTAGTCCCAGCCTGCTGTCATGAGATGGCAGCCACTGAGGTAACTGGTTTTCCACTGTCTGTGAAATATTGCATGATCTTGAGTAGGTCTGGATGGTATCAGATGGGAGTCTTGGATTAAACATTCTATACCTGGGTCTGGAATCAAACTCTCCTTTGTATCTACTGGTTTCCAAATAGTCCTCTCTCATCTGTCTGAAACAAGTCTTTGGTTCTAAGCCTCTGGCTTTTTGCACTTTGATATAATCTTCAAGTTCATCTTGAAAAGAGTCATATGTCTTCTTTGAATGCTTCATTATTAGGCTGACAACAAGGGATTCTCTGTAGAGAAGATAGGAGAAAATTCTTAGATTATTTTACAATTGATCTTAGCCAAAAGGCCGAGAAGTGATAATGACTAGATTTTATTCTGAGTATATAATTTGTTCTTGAAGAGAGCTTTAAAAAAATATAAGCCCAAACATTTAAAAACCCAATTCAGCATAAAATGAAATATTATGACATTATATGCCAAAAAGAAACATCAGGATAGTCAACTATCTCCCAGGACACTCACAAGGAACTTTATCCTTCTCAGAAGAGGGATAAGGTGGCAGAAAGAAGCTGACATATATGATTTTGTTGTAGCTCTAAAAATGTGAGGCATGTACAGATGTGTGGATAAGAACTACACATTCATGGTGCACGGCCTAATCTAAATGTTCATGTATTTTCTAAAGTTCTGATTAATCAGTTTCTTGTATATTGTTTTCTAAGAGAATAGAACTATGAAGAAGTAATTTCATCTTTAAATTTTTTGTTAACTCAAATAAAATTATTCATAAATAAACATACTTACCTGACTAGAGTACTGTAGGACTTAATAAAAGGGTGTTTATAAAATGGTTTGGGAATGCTGGAAATTAGAAATTCAGGTATGAGATAAAACTCTTAGGTATGGGGTGTGAGGGAAGATGAGAGAAGAGTTCTATCTCTTCTGTATAGGGCTTGGATTTCATTCTGCTATTTTTGATTGGTGAAAAAAGCATTCTAGAATGCCTTCTGGTTTGTTCTACCTCTATTAAACTATTGGTGAGAGGGTTAAGGGAGGAAATAGAAGTGAAAGCTGAGAGGAGAGTTGAATTGAGGTAGAGAAAAGTTTCAGAATAAAGTTAAATAGATATACCAGTTTTTGTTTGCTTGTTTCTTTTGGGGGGTGGGGTGGGGAGCGGCAGTAGCACTATTCTTGATTTTCTTCCTTTACCCCACCTAAAATCCTTCCTAAGTACAAATACAGCCAGAATGTACTTACTATGAGATGATAATACCCTAGATATTTTTGGTGATACATCTTATCTCCAAAAATTAGGAGGTACAATAACCCATGTAGAACTGAACATTTCTTCCCTTTAAAAGAAAAATAAACCTGACATAGCATTCTAAAGTCACTAATGATCAGCTTTCTTATCTGAAAATTTGAGATTAATAAAAAAATTTGGTGAATCAGAAAATTTAGCTACTATTCAAATTAAATAGTATAAATAGTATAAAAATTCTGAATAAAATTAAATATTTGATTACGTATAGACAAAAGATTTGAATAGACACTTCAGAAAAGAATATACAAATGGTCAATAAACACATGAAAAGATATCATTATTCATCAAGTCGATATCAAAACCACAAGATACCACCACGCACTCACTAGAATGACTGAAATGAACAAGACAGATAATAGCAGTATTGGGGAGGGTGTGGAAGAAGTGGAACTCTCATTGTCAGTGGGGATGTAAACTGGTACAACCATTTGGAAAACAGTTTGGCAGTTTCTGAGGAAGTTAAACATACATCTACCCTACGATTTGATTATTCTACTCTTCTTTATTCCACTCACATATACCCAAAAGGAAATATATGTCCATATAAAGACTTATACATGAATATCCATAGCAGTTTTATTTGTAATAGCTCCAGAAAGGAAAACACCCAAAGGTTGATCAACAGGTGAAGGGATAAATAAAATAAATAGTGGTATATCCATACAATGCAATACTACCAAGTGATAAAAAAGAATAAACTACTGATACACTCAACAACATGGATGAACCCTTTAGACATGCTAAGTGAAAAAAGCCAGTCCTGAAAGACCAGGGATCAATAAAGAGGTAAACGGAACCTTACCCTTGTCAGGCTGAGAACTTGGTGGAAAAATCTGATCATATTCACCCATTAATTGCTTCAGTTTCCTACACAGACTTTTCCCAAACAGTGAGACTGTGCAACAACTGGGGAGCTAAAAAAACATGACACAGAGACGACAGTATTTATTTTTGTCCGATACTCCACTCCTAGTCATCTGAAACCAACCGCAATCTTATTAGAAAGATTAAACAATTCAAAGTTTAGAATTGAATCATCAACATAGATCATCTGAAAATTCACAAAATTCATCTTCAATTTATTATTTTGCTTCCTGTAAATGTGAAAGTAGACTCACTTTTTGAGCATGTATTTTAACCTGTAAAAACTAATACATTTTTAAAAATTTTAGAATAAAGTGACCTAAATACACCTCTAAATTTGAAGATAGCACTAATAATTTTTAATATATTTAGTCTGAGCTAAGAGTTTAAAGTTTTGCTTGCTTTCAAACCAAATATTAATGTCAGTAGAAATAATACTATGATTTCAAAGTCCTTTATTTTCAACCCACTTCATAAAGTGCAACTTTTGTGATTCAAACTATATTACTGTTCCACATATGCCTTTTACAAAAGATATCTGTAAAAAGTTCAATCTTCGTTCATCCAGTGTGGTATCTATGAATAAAATAAAGGGAGGTAAGGTTGAAGATCATATTAAACATTTAAGGTAATATTTTAAACCTTCAAATAAGTGTTTAATTTCCTGAGCATTTAGAAGCCTACAGTACTAGCTTTTTGCTTATTATAATTTTAGTATGAAAACACTTAGTAAGCTTCCACTATTAAATATGGTAACATATTTTTACTTAGTCCAGAAAATACCATTCTGAAGGAGAAGTTACTGGGGTACCAGTAGGAGTCTGGACTCTATGGAAATTATCTGGGGTACAAGTATTGAAGGCTGGACTGAGAAATCCAGCCCTGGAATTTTATTTTTTGTAAAAGACAATGTGAAGAAATGCAGTCCATTTTAAGACAGCCACTGATTCCAGTTATGCCACTAATGTCATCTGAGAGTAAAATGGAAAATTACTGACAAAGCTATTTAATGTAAATTCTGTGAATTCCCACTTCACATTCCTTCCACCAGTTGCCTAATGTATGCATTTAGCTTCTGTAACCCTGCTTGCTTATCACATCAGCCAGCCCCCACCCCAACCCTGTAAGAGTCCGAAAAGCCTATTGGTTGGGGCTCAGAATTTGGAGACTGTTAACTCCTCTGAGCCCGCTGGCATGATAAATCTGGTTCTCTGACTCTCCGAGTGTCGTTTGACTCTTCGGTTATCGGTCCTGCCGCAACATTTTGGTTCCCTGACCGGAAAGCCAATCGTGCTGGGTGACAGAAGCCAACAGGTAGCGAAAGACCTACCGAGCTGAATGAGGCGGTGCCACCTGGAACCTTTATGGGACCTCCTTCCTAGGGGCTACCATGCCCGGGGGCAACCTGAACTGGCCAGACTCTATGGAGAGGCAGACTAACACCTTCAGGAAGCAAGACTGGATAAGGTAAGGTCCCGGGACCAAAGCCCTAGTCAGGCCTGTCTTCGGAAGGAAGAGGAGCTTTATCACCTCCCTGGTGTCCACTGCGAGACACCAGGTAGGGAAAACCCAGGGGCTGGGAGGGATATGTGACAACCTCTGTGCAACTGGATGTGTGACTGTGTGACTGTGCCTGTGGCTCCACGGCAATAGCTATGGAGTCTGAGTGGGCCCCAACCTGCAGTTCCATGGTGACGTCCTAAGGCAAAATGGTGACTTGTTTATACTGGTGCACCTTAGCCAAGATGTGCCTTAAAGTCCTGCGAGGGATGTGGCCAGATGGGCATCTGAAAGGCCTCCTCTGGGGGCTCCCCTCCTTTGTTCGTGTTGTGACACTGGACATGGGAGGGCACCTGGGAGGATCACATTAGATACATAAAGAAAAGGGGTCCAGCCAGTCCAAGCCAACTGTATTAGATTGTATGCTCAAGAACTTCAAGAAAGGTTATTCTGATAATTATGGTGTCAAACTGATGCCAGGAAAACTCCGAACCTTCTGTGAAATTGACTGGCCCAGTTTCCATGTCGGTTGGCCACCAGAAGGAACCCTGGACTTCCTCAAGGTCTTTGCAGTCTACAGAGTGATCACTGGATGTCCCAGTCACCCTCACTAGTTTGCCTACATAGACTCAGGGCTGCAAACACCACGGACTCTCCCTCCTTGGGTTCTGTTTGGTGCAAACAATAAGGGACAGTGCAGGGTTTTAGTAGCCCATCCCCCAAAGGGGGTAAAACTCCAGAAGCTGATTCATCAGGGAGACCCAGAAGAGGAACTAGCCCCTCCACCATACACTCTGCCTGCCCCTCAAGGGCCAAGGGCTCCCCTGGCACCAGCCAACCTGCCTGAAAGGCCCCTGCTATCTGTCTCACCCCCTCCTGAACTGGAGCAAGATGGTTTACCTGTTTAGCACTTAAGGATGCTTTCTTCTGAAAGAGTAGCCCCGTCAGCCAGCCACTATTTTCTTTTGAATGGGAGGAACCCCTGACTGGAAGAAAGGTTCAACTCACCTGGACGTGCCTACCCCAGGGCTTAAAAAACTCACCCACCCTGTTCGGTGAAGCGTTAGCTACTGACCTTGTGGTCTTCCCCAGGGAAGAACTGAACTGTGCACTGCTGCAATATGTAGATGACCTCCTTTTGGCAAGCAATTCCCGGGAAGACTGTTGGAAGGACACCAAGGCTCTCCTGCAGTTACTAACTGACACAGGATACAAAGTACCCTGGAAGAAGGCGCAAATCTGCCGGCCCCAAGTCCAATATCTTGGCTTCATCATTACCCATGGGCATTGCTCCTTAGGACCAGAAAGGAAACAGACTATCTGTTCAGTTCCCTAGCCTGATAGCAAGAGAAAGGTTCGAGAATTCCTAGGGGCGGCAGGTTTCTGCCGCATCTGGATCTTGGGGTTCTCAGGGATGACAAAGCCCCTCTATGAAGCCCTCGCTGGACCAGAAAAAGAACCCCTAAGATGGAAAAATGAACAGGAGACTGCATTCCAAGAGATAAAGAGACCATTGACCCGTGCGCCGGTGCTAGGACTCCCAGAAGTAAACTGGGAATTCAACCTCTTCGTTTATGAAAAAGGACACGTAGCACTGGGAGTCCTCACTCAAGCTGTCAGACGTTGGCAAAGGCCAGTGGTCTACATGTTTAAGCAACTTTAGCTGGTAGCTGCTGGATGGCCCCCGCCTCCAAAAACTGGCAGCCACGGTCACTCTCATCTGGGAAGCTGATGAGCTCACCCTAGACCAGAACATCCATGTGAAAGTCCCCCATGCGGTAACAGCCTTAATGAACAGCCTGTTAGCTGGGGCTCAGAATTTGTAGACTGTAACTCCTCTTAGCCTGCTGGCATTATAAAACTGATTCTCTGTACGTCCAAGTGCCATTTGACTTCTGTTATTGGTCCTGCCGCAATGAGAGTCCCATGGGGGAACGACAAACCTCCACAGTTGGTACAAACATGACCACTAGCAAGGCTCACAAACAAGGCTCAGACAAGCCACTCAAAGTTATAGTCATATTCACACATTAACTTCTAAAACTTCTGCTAAAAGTGTTTCTCACCATAATAAATAATTATTGCATTTACACTTGAGGTCTATACAACTAACTAAAGTTCCTAACAGTTGAAATTTTATTTTATAGAAGTTTACTAGTTCATAAATACAATGCCAATCATGGAATATGCAGCCATTTAAATGCATGAGTTTGAACCACATGTACTGTCATACAGAAATGTCCATGATATATGTGCATTAAGGGGAAAAACAAGATAAAAGAACTGTATCTATTTATCTACCTGTCTACCTGCCTACCAATCTAAAATCCAATTTTTTAAACACTCAACATACAGAATAAAAAATTCAATATATACATATGTATTTACTGTAAGGAAGGAGTTGCAGGAGCTGCACTATAATCCATTCACTTCCTTTCCTGGGGAGGGGGAAGTGGGAAGAAGGCAGGTGACCTCTGGACCTCTGAGTAAAGAGCCTAATGGTATTTGCTAGTGGGAAGGGGATTTAGCTCTGAAATACTCATAGCAAGATGTCCCTGGCTAAGGATTATTTATGGTAGATAAATCCAGGATCTAAATTCAGGATCTCTGAGGTGTAATCCCCTGAAGAATGTTACCTAAATTACACAATTATCTGGGATATAAAAAGCAGATGATTTATAATTTAAACACTCCCACTGTGTGAGGTGACCCTCACTTAGAAATCTCATCTATTATTTTGGGCCAGAGAGGCATGACCAATGTGGTAAAAACCTGGTCTGAGGAGCTATCTTTCTATACTAGACATCACTGTTTCATTAGAGCCTCCTGATTGCTTGCACCCTTGAAGTAATTAGTAAACCTGTACTAGGTAATATTACTGATTCTTGTGAGTCTGACTTGGTAGTCTTATCTTATGTGTTAGCTCAAGACCCATAGAAAAAAATCTGAAAAGATATACACTAGACTTTCCATTAACTAGAATTTAAGCAACCAGTGCTCTGAGGCAACTTGTCGGCAGGTTGCTTAAGACTTTGTCGGTTTCTTGAGTTCTGGTTAATGGAGAGTCTACTTACATTTCTCTGGCATCTACCAATCCCCATGGATGTAGGTTAAATGATGGTATACACTAAACTTTATGGGGTTTGGGAAATGGGGTTAGAAAAGGAGTAGAGAAGAACATTTAATATTTTGCTCTCTGCACAAGTCTGTATTGTTTGAATTTTTGCAAAGAACATATACTATTTTGTAATTAAAAACTCCAAAAAATTTTAATTTAAAGTTTCTACAGGATATTTTCAAACCAAATTTAATTTTTAGTACCAGTGTACAGATTTATGTTCAAGAATTGTAAATAAGTAACATTTTAGAAAGGACTTGAATATTTAAAAATATTTCTCTATTATATATATCATCTAATTATTTTTTAGTTGTTTCCAAGTATATAATGTAATTACATTAGACTCTAAATCAGCAAATTAAAAACGTTAACTAAAAAGTCTTTCAGAACTTCCTTGGATTCACAATATATACAACCTGACAAGGAAGATGTGACATCGATATTTCCATTAAAAATCTTTTTTTTTTTTTTAAATAAGTACAGGTAAATATTGTCTTTTGGTGACAACCAAAACTCAGTATACTCATAGAAGGGAAGTTTACTAAAGACTAGTCATTTAGAGGTTCAATATACCCTAAAAGGAACAGTGATTTCCCTATCCATTCAACTCCTACCACCAGATTTCCCATTTGTAAAAGTCAATGTTCTCTGCTGTGTCAACAACAACATAAAAGGCTGGGACGATATGGAAAAACCTCACAGGGCGAACTGATTATAAATTTCTAACAAGGCAGGTCATAGTGGGTAGTCACAACCCTGGCTTATAATACCTTTACTAAAAGCCTTAACTTTGCCTTAAGCAAGCCCCGTCCATTGTTTCTGTGCATCTAGGTTAACACACCTTGGAAATAAGTGGTAACCACCTCCAAGAGAGAACATAATCTTAACTATCTGCAAAACTTATTTTCCAGAGCATTTGAGATCTTGCTCCCTGGCATATGTCATCGGTTTGGTTCAAATAAACAAAACTTCTCTACAGGTTTGGACATTTCTTACATCAACAACCGACACTAAGGTAAGAAACTTGGAGTCTCCTTTAACTCCTTCACCTACCAACCTCTTTACTTTTTAAATCTCCGTTAGATATCATATTCCCAAGCTCAAATTCTCAAGCCATATTTCTTGCTAACAAGTCCTGACTCATGTCGATGCAGCTTTATAATTTTTTTTTCAAATCTATCCCTTCATTTTTTAATTCCCATAACACTACTTAGTTTAAGTTCTCCATGCCTTTGGGTTTTATTAAACTTTAGCACTACTGGGTTTTGTCATCAAGGTATCAGGTGGATACTGTGGAACTGGATAGAATAAAAAAAGATGAATATTTATTGACTACTGTATGTCAAACAAGATAATAGATTCTTTCAGTCTCTTTTTATCTTTTTTGAATTTTTTATTAGTTTCAGGTGTACAAAACATGATTAGACATTTACACACCTCAGTGATAACCCCAACAAGTCTACTACCCATCTGAAGATAATTCCTAATATCAATGAATTTACAATTTTGTAAAAGTGATATGCAAAGAACTACTGGAGGACAAAAATGTTTTAAGTGCTATAAGACATAAGGAGGTACAAAGTTTTCTTGCTGAGGGGTTTGGGAAAGGCTTTGTAGAGAATGAATTTGGATCAATCCTTAGGAGATGGGTAAAACTTAAAGAAAAAAATGAGTGAAAAATACACACTCTGGAGGAGGAAAGGACATCAGAAAAGCCCTATCTGCTTTAGATAAAACAAGATATGCATGAAGGTAGCGAAAGACAGTGCTGGAAAAGCAGAATGAGGCCCGATCCTAACATGCCTTACTTGGGCATTTGAGTTTAGTTCTGTAGTCAATAGGGGAAGGAAACAGTCAAAAGGGGATTTTGTAAGGAGGGTGTTGTAGGCAACAAATTACTGGGCTGAACCAGAAACGTGGTGGTGAGACAAGAAAAGAAGGGACTAATTCAAGAGATATTCTACAGGTGGAATTAAAAGAAGGTTTGCTAGCTGGGGAGAAAGCAGGGAGAAGAGTGGGGAAGCAGGGATAATTTTAAGGCTTTGATCCTAGGCAAAGTTTTCTTTGTCAGAGAGAATGATGAAGAGAAAGAAGAGTTATTGTTATTGCTGTTGTTATTATTCCCCAGAAGGAGGGAAGAGGGGAGTGGGGTGGAGAAGCACAGTGTTCAAAAAGATGCATTTGATTTGGAAATGAACTCAGATTCCATCAATAGCTTTCACTATCGGTCCTTTCTTTTCCTCCATGTCTCACTCCTCTATATGTTCACTTCCTCTATGTGAAACTGGGTTTAAATGACTTGCAGATGTTCTATGTACCTTGACATTTCTTACAAATTAAGATTACAATGAATACCGTTGGGCACTTGAATTGTATTTGTACCAAACTTCCGTGAACGTGGTGGGAAACAGGAACCATTAGAGAAAAGAAGGCATGGTAGTAAGTTCTAGGTGTTGTAGAAATTGCTCCTCAGAAAATTTTGATGTTACCTCTATTTTTTAATTTTAATTATTTTGCATAGTGAATACTATTCATTCATTACAAAGGTTGTAGTATTTGGATTGAAGAACACAAACCATGATTATTATTGTGGAGTACAGTGAAATGATCACTTCCCCTAATCTAGACATTTTTCATTCTTAACATTTAGTTTAGATATTTTCCCCCCTAGTAGGTGTCATATTACAGATTACTATTGACCTTTGTAACAGCCAAAATCCTAGAGGTAGCACCTCTCCTATACTGGCTATCTTCTCTTCTCTGGTACTTAATGTAACTGATTTCTTTTTCTAAAATGCAGGACTTCGTATTTCATCATGTTATGGGTTTAAGCCACCATTCCAATCTATGAGGATTTTTAAAATTCAAATTCTTTTTATCTTTGACATTTAACTATATAGTTCTTACATATTTTTATAGGGATTCAGCCTATGTCTTTATCCATGTCACTGGTGAAAAAAGTAAGACAAGATCAAGATAATACCTGTGGCATTTTACAAAGAATCCACCCTTTTCCTGCACCTAGGATCGATCTTTTCATCAGCAATCTATAGTTCTAATCAGAAAGATAGTAAAAATCTGGTAGAATCTGAGTTTATTCTAAAATTAAATTCAGTATCTTTTCAAATACTTGATGCTTTTCCACTCCTTCCTTCCTTCTTATGGGTATTCTGATTATTCAAATCCATCGGTACTACACAGAAGTCTTATTTTTCCATTTCATTGCTATTTTAAAGACACATGACATGTCTTCCTAACCTGTAACCATTCTTTCTACAGTAATGGTTTTCAATTTCAATCATTTTGATCAAGGTACTCTTTATTGTCTAGAGCTCTAGTGGGTACGTAGCCTAAACTAGAGACCAATCACGATTTCAAGTTTCAGGGTCTACCTTTAAAAACACATGAATTTCTTGAACACTAGTATTATAACATCCATTTTATATAAAGTCTTTAATTAATCTTTAAATAAAATGTGCCACATAAACTTCAAGTACTTCCTGGTACACTGCTCAATACCTCAAAAACCTCATGGAAATCTGATTATCTTCATTGTAAGAAATATTGTCCCACAACATTCCTCTGATCTACCAGATTTTCATAAAAGAAGATGAGGCATGGCATTACTTGTACTTTTAGTAAATCCACACTGCCTTTTAATGTCCATTAACACTAGCAATCTGTTCTGTAACTATTCTACAGCACTGCTCTTATTGTAGCAAGTACTGTTTAAGCACTTATTAATAGCAACTAATTTTATCCTCTGAAGAACGCTATGGGCTAAGTACTATTATTATTCATATTTTATAGAAGAAACTGAGGCAAAGAAAAGTAAAGTTAGTAAATGACAGAGGCTGTCTAGCTCCAGAATCTGTTATTAACTGTTACGCTTGGCTGGCTGTCTTTCTAATCTAAAATTTATCAGTCCATTGTCTAAAATCCACTTCTCCGCTTTTAGAAAACAAAAAATTTTCTGATCTCTAGGCTTTATACATTTCTGCATTAAAAAAATGAAAAGCAAGCCATATGGGAGAAAATATTTCCATTTCATGTATCAGACAAAGGACTTAATCTAAATCATATAAAGAACTCTTACGATTCAGTAAGACAAACTCAAATGAAAAATGAGCAAGATTTGGATACTTCAGAAGTATCCATATGTATGTGTGTATAGGTGCGTGTGCATGTGTGCCTGTGTGTATATAATCTCGTTGCTGTCTGGAAAGTATCCAGCCATGTAATATAAAAAATAGAGGCATTTATGGCTGGATTTTTTCCAGACAGCCCTTGTATATATACACATACAGCCAAGTTGATAACACTACACTATCACTAGAATACTAAAATTAAAAAGACTGAAAATACCAAGTGTTGGTGAGGATGTCAAACAACTAGAAAGCCCATACATTGCTAATGAGAATTTTAAATAGTACAACTTTACAAAGCAGTTTGACAATTTCTTTAAAAGTTAAACATCTACCATATGACCTAGTCATTGCACTCTTACGTATTGTTTGTCTGAGAAAAATGAAAACATATGTCCCTGCAAAGACCTGTACATGAATGTTCATGGCAAATTTGTAATAGCCCAAAACTGAAACAACCCTAATGTCTGTCAAGAGATGAATGGATAAACAAAATGTGGTATATCCATATAACAGAAGTATTCAGCAATAAAACAGCAACATGGATGAATCTCAAATCATTATGCTCAGTGAAAGACATAAAAGAGTACCTACTGTATGATTCTACTTGTAAAGTTCTAGAAATACAAACCAATCTGTAGTAATAGAAAGCAAATTAGTGGTTCCTGGGGACAGAGATGGACGGAGGAATGGATTGTAAAGGGGCATGAGAAAAATTCTGGGGTTGGTGGAAGTATCTGGCATTTTGTTTATGATGCTGGTTTCATGGTATTATACACCTGTCAAAAACTCATCGTGTATTTTAAATATGTATAGTTTATTGTAAGTAAAGTATACCTCAGTAAAGTGTACTAAAACAGTAAAGATTTATAATGGATACTTTGGAAAAAAGAAATAATTCCACCTTAATTTGTTAAACTGAATTTTTAAATGTAGACTTTGTTTCCAGGAAGGTCATCCATCTAATAAGGGGCAAGTCACCTGTGCAGAGTTACTGCCTGTCATGTTATGCTACTTACCTCATTGCTCCTAGGAGCCAGATGGGGATGCCATAGTTAGTGCTGGCAATTATTAGCTATGTAAGCTTGGCCAAATTTTTCAACTCTGTGCCTTAGGTTCCTCATCTCTAAAATATGGAAATAGCATCTACCTCAAAAAGCTGTTGTGAGTCTTAAGGAAATTAATATACATAAAGTGCTTAGAAGAGTGTATGGCATATAGTTAAGAGCTGTATGAGTGAGCTACTTTTATTGTTATTCAGGATTTCATCTATTTAACTGATATAGTGACATGTTCTCCCAACCAATTATTCTAGTTAATTACAGAAAGCCAAATAAAGAAAAAGTAAACAGAGTAGGAGGGCCAGAGCTAACTCATAAGGGACTTTTTAAAATGAAAGCTTAAAGTTGAACTTGACTCTTTTGCTTTTTCTGATTGCTCTGATTTTGAACCAATTCTTGGAAGATTTCAGTTTATGTCCTATGTGCTCTATATACTTTAATATCCAAAAGAGTATGGAACATCAAGCAGAAACAAATAGGGATCCTAGCTATTTCATTAACTATTTACAGACTGGTATTAAGTCCTAAGCAAGAAATAGTTTGTGTTCACTGAAACTTATCTGTAGTAATTTTTAGATGTATCTTCTAAAAGTTTGGGGAAAAACAATCTAGTAAAATTCTGAAAACTTGATGATCCTATTTATCCTGCACCTACACCAGTCTAGTTATAGACAAACACCCACAGTGCCATTTACTTGTTCATTTACTTTGAGGAAAGATATCATAGTGGAAAGAGAAGAATATGGAATCTTTTATTTTGGAAATAAATCTATGAAGGTTGTTATTCAACAGTTGTACAAAGCTTGGTCTTTTTATATCAGTAAAGATATGTAAAGCCATTGTGAAAGTTAAAGTAATAAAAACACTGCACATAAACCACTGTATTAAATATGAAACATGTGAGTAATAAGAATTACTCATAATTCAAAACTACCTAAAAAGGTATCTTAATAAAATATTAGGGGGTTCTCTGGTGGTGTAGTGGCTAGGTTTCAGCGCTCTTAACGCCACTGCCTGGGTTCGATTCACAGCTAGGGAACTACTCCTTCACCCCCAAAATATTAAGAACCATTCTGCTTTTTCTAATTCTAGAACTGTCACAGAGAATTTGTTCCAATCTAACGATGCATTTAGAAATTGCAAAATCTGAACTTCTGCACTGTATAAAATGTTTTTAATAAGCATCAGGTCTGATGAATCAACCAACTAAATTTGAGTGAAAAATTTAATAAAATTTTTTATGCCCCACAGCATATTATTTGTGTTGTGACATGGCAATTAAATATAATACAGTATAAAGTTTTTTTAATGTTTATTAAATATCTTTAATCTTTGAAGCAAAAGTATTTTAAGTAAAATTAGGATGTTAATTTGTTTCGTATTAGGTCTAAGCAAGCTCAATTCTTCACCTTTAATGAGGACACCAAATAAATGATATGGTTCTATACTTTTAAATCTAATTCACTAAGAAGCATTAGAAGACATTTTACGTCTTTCCATTGTATGCATCTTCTTTTTCTCAGTAATGTTATTATGTAGCATTCTCTGTAGTTTGTTAAAGCTTCACAAAAGTATTTTATGGTTTTGTTGCAATATAAATAGTACTAAAATTTCAATTTTTAATTGCTTGTTGCTAATACTTAGAAATACGGTTAATTGTGTATACTGACCTTGTATTTTGTGCCCTTGCTAAACCCACTTATTATTCTAGTAGCCGCTTCCTAGCTCCTTTGAGGTTTTATATACAGATGATTTTATCATCTGCAAATAAAAAGTGTTATTTTTTCCTCTACAGTCTTATATACCTTTTCTTTTTCTTGCCTGATTGTATGGCTAGGACCTACATACAGTACAATACTAAACAGAAATGGTGAGAATGGCCTTCCTTCCCTGTTCTTCCTCTTGACTAAGCAGAGCACTGTACAAAGATTTAGGACACTAGGTAGCTGATCCTGTTATCTTTGCCAAAGCAAGTTGTTTTATTCCTTTTTACTCATGAAGGTCAAACGCCATTTAAGGAATTTTTAGAGATCTTAATTGTGCTAGAAATGCAGCCCTAGTACCTGTCAGCCTCATGAATACCCTTAGGTATATTAGTTATTAACCTTGTTTTGGGAAATGAGATTTCCTAAAACTATCCCAAAAATAACTAAGGGTTTACTATGGCACATTTCAAATGACTAAATACAAGAGAATTAACAAAATCATTAACTGGGAGTACTAGTTACACCTTTAATAAAAAATTTAAGTAAGTTTTTGAACATCAATACTCATAAGTACTCTGTGGCTATCTCAAGGATCATGCTTGTGAAATTAATTTTACTTAATCCCAAGGTAGACATCCTACATCAGAATGCCATCAAATGTATGCCATTCCTTTCAAGGGTTAGTAAATGTGAATGGGTCTGTAAAAAGGAGGAAAATATAAGTGCTAATGTCCTAACATATACAAAGAGAGGCATTTATGGCTGGATTTTTCCTGGACAGCTCTTATATGTGATGAGATAGCAGGGGAGATGTTAAGTTAGTCATTTAAACATGCTTAGTCAGTATTTTTACATATTGACATCTGGTAAAGGCAGTATTATCTGATATTGACAAATAATCATTAATGTCTTTACAGACATCTTCCTCTCCAACCCTTCTATCCAGCTGCCAACATTAGATCTGCATTATAATGTACTCTGCCTGGTGTGTCCGTAGCAGGTATGTGTTGGGCAGTGAAGAGATTGATACAAAACAGTGAACCACTCGTTATCTCAGGAATCTGGCTTATCCATATTTAAAACTGCATTTTCCTCACTATTCTCCCCCCACCCCCAATTTCACTAACAAACATCACTGCTTAGCTCTTTAAAAGGGTTGTGCCTACTTCATCTGTATATCCTTAGTAATGAGCATAGTACCTGGTGCATGGCTGGAGCTCAATATGTATTTTCTGAACAAATGCAATAAGGGCTATTAGCTAGATTTTCTGTCACTTGACTTCAATCTCTGCTTAATATCATTAAAAGAAAGAAAAATATTTTTAGGTAACTGCTTTGTAAATGGGTTAATGATTCAGAAATGTCCTTCATTCTAGAAATAAGTCTATTTAATTTTCGTGTTAAAGGCAGAGAAGCAATAATTGTTTGGTGTGGTTTTGTTTTTACTAATTTCTCATGAATATCATTACTCAATGAAAACTTCTTTAACTGTCAAAAATATTTGAAAAAACTCACTGAATGAATTATAAAGTATCCTGAAAAATCTTATGACACTTTGGCTATAAATTCTTTTTTTTACATATATATCTGGTCATGTGATATTTCTTTTGGTTTTTTGTAATTAATTTCTCAATTTCCTATTTGTAATCTTATACCTCCTATCTATTCCCTGCTTGCTAATTTTTAATCCTACAACAGCTATAGGTGAAAAGTAAATAAGCAGATGTTTTTCAAAGCAGTCTTAATAGTCCAATGAGGATTTTGAAAGTGAGAGTGAATTTTAATGACTGGAATCATGACAGTTCCTGATGCCTTATGGAGGGAACGCCTAACAAAGATTTTTTAAGAAAAATAAGCTACTGTTAAGTAATAAGCAACATTTTCTCCCATCCTTGTTTATGTACTCTTAATTGGCCATTATTTAAGGCTTTTATAAATACCTAAACTAAAAAATACTGTGTCTTACTAGTGCTTTAAATTAATATATCAAATATTTACCATTTGTTTATTAGCAGTTAACTGAACAGTTAATGAAGGGTATTCACTTGTAATAAAGGATAACAGGTAATTTTTATTTGTTATTTATTTATTTATTTGGGAAGTTCCCTGGCTGGGAATCAAACCCAGGCTGCAACGTTGACAGCGCAGAAAAGCCTAGCCACTACACCACCAGGGAACTCCAAGAGGTGATTTTTAGGTACTAAATTATACTTTGTTTTTCAAATTCTACTGAATAGTTTCAATCCTAACTGAAGATTTCATTATTTTCTGAATGTCATTTGATGGCCATTATAGGTCAAAGTTTCATGTTTTATAAATTCCCATTCTAGTAGTACACAGTCACGCTGTAGAATGATTATCAAAATGGAACTGCGTATCAGTTCAAAATTTTAAAGCTGTCAAGGACTTCAGAGTTTGGTTAGTGCAGAGTTCCTCAACCTCAATACTACTGACCTTTTAGGGAGGAGAATCCTTTGTGTTTGTGTGTGTGTCTGTGTGTGTGGAGGGGGAGGGGGGGGAGAAGGGCTGTCCTGTTTATTTTAGGATGTTTGCAGCATCTCTGGCCTATACCAAACAGATGCCAGTAGCACCTGTTCTCACCATGCCCTCCCTGCCCAGTGAAAACCAAAAATGTCTCCAAACATTGCTAAATGTACTCTGGGTGGGGATTGGGGGGCAAATTTACCCTTGGTTGAAAATCACTCCATTGAGCTAACCCAATTTTCCCTCCCCACAGATGACAAAACTCAAAGAAAAGTTTTGGATTTTGAAAGGTTAAAAGAAAAGTTGGTAATTTACTCAAGGTCATATAGCTAGTGAAGAAACTAGCACTAGCACCTATTACTAGTCAAGACTCCTATTCCAATATTCTCATTATACTACCCAGAAGTGGTACTGAAAGGTTATTGCTGGCATAGTGTGAACTGACATCGTTGTGTTTAGTATTTTCACATATTCAGTCATCACAAAAAACAAACAGAAAATGCCAAGTCAGGCAAAAAGCTGTTTTTCCACGAGAAACTATTGCCAAATCTTCCTATGATCTAGCTATGGGGAGCCAAACTGAATTGTAGACTTCAAACGGCTCAGACTTACTTGTTGGTGAAGGCAGGGGATTTGGTATGAAAACAAAAAATCCAGATTTTTAAAAAAATATCAGAACAATGATACTAACCCAGGCTGACTGAAGACACTAAATCTAGTTTTCCAAATTGTCCTAATATACCTACTGCAACACCTTTTGGTTGTAATGAACTTCTAATTTCCATTTTTAGTGAATGAAATTTATATAAAGTGCACACAAAATGTTTAATGAAATTTGTATTTTACTACTTTGCTTTTTATCCAAAGTGAAAGGTGTAAAAGATTATGCACTAGCACACAAAAATAGACTGTCTCATGGAAGAGGATAAAAGTGAAATTATTTTTATGAGGTTATTATATTTATTGGGGTCCCGCCAGGAGAAAAGGAATTTATTCTACAATATTCTGGCTTCCATCATCTTTCACTCTGGAGATAAAAAAGCAACTTAAGACAATACAGCAAATACTAAAAATTATTAAAGATGGCTAAATGTTTTACTAAAATATTCTGCCCTGGGTTCAAGCTCCATATGAACTAATTTCCAAAATTGCCCTACAGCCTTATCTTGTTGTTTAGAATAAGCAGGTATATTAGTCTTGTAAGAACTTAAATGTCTCTTAGAGTGAGGATCAAGAAATAGCTTTTCGTGTTAGGGCAAATGTGTTGGTGAGAACTTGAAAATCTTTTGGCAGGACATTCCTTCCAAACCCCTGCACAAAGAGACCTGACCACATTAACCACAGCCTGTAGCAGCCTGAGGGGGAATACTGGGATTAATCAACCCCAGAGCTTCTGTTAGAAAAAGCTTTGGGCTGTCAAAAGATATTTATTGTTTGCTCCAGCTAACCCCCAAGATTGTTTCCTGGTCTCTCTTTATAAGACTACTTACAATACAGGGATTTCGATTGTGAATCCTTCCTCTGTCCCTTGAAGATGTGTATCTCCTACAACTCAGTGGTGTCTTTCTCAAGGACCTGAAGTGTCATGCCTTTGAAATGCATCATCAGGAAAGCTAGCCTTTAGTTTCTCAATCACCATGGGAGGGCAGAATCCTCATTTCCTTAATGCCAGCAAGCAGGCACAGCTACCTGCACTCACACTGATAAACCCTTTGTAATTTTTCACTTCCCTGGCTCTACTTGACCTCCACTTTTCTCCCATTCCTTCCTTTTCCCTTTAAACGCCCAGTCACCTCTGCGCAAACCGTATAAAATCTGTTTTCACCGCTCTAATGTCCAGCTTTATCTTTGACACTGGTAGATCCATATTAAAATGCAGATCACTATTAAGATAGGCCTGTAAATTTTAGAAGCTTGTTTTACAGGGTGTTATCTTCAAGAAGCCAAGAAAAATTCTTCAAAGTGATCCCTCAAAAACCTCGTTCCAGGGCCCCTGCAACTTTAAGCTCTCCTGGTACTCCCAACTCTACCCAGATTCCTGAACTCCACTCCTCCCTAATTATCCTAATTCCAGGATGTCGCATTTCACTCCACGGAGGTTTGCTCCCTTCCACGTCTCGGGCCTTTTAACTCAACTGTGTCCCCTCAATCTTGGGGTTTCCTCATCAACGTCTCTTCCTTTTTTGACACTCAAGAACCACAGACTTCTACCTGGCCGCCTCTTTCCCACTCACACCTCGGCTTCCTCAGAATCCTGAGGCGTCCCTTTTCCCTCCACACTCTACTTGGGGGCCCTGGCGCCCCGCTCCGCGGGCGGCGGGTGCTGAGGACTCCGGCCCCACCGGTCGGCCATTTCGTATACTCGGGAAGGGCCCAGCGGGCTTGGCGCGCAGGGGTTTACTGGGCCGCGGAGTTGAAGGGCTGAAGCCCGGGCCGCCCCCGCCGCCGGGGCGGGAACTCACCTTCTTTGAGGCAGGGGCGGGCGTCTACAACTACTGTCCCCCTCCCCGCCAACGCCGCCGGCCGGGGGATAGGCCTAGGTGGAGGTGGAGGTGGCGGAGAGGCAGGGACAACCGCTGCCACTAACGCCGCCTCCGCCGCCGAGCAGGAGGGGTACACAGGAGGAGGAGGAAGAGACCGAGACTCGTGAAGGGAAGTCGCCACCACCAAGCGCAGCTGACTGGACGGGGCCGACGCACTGACGGCAAGGCGCGCGACTGCGCTTGCGCTGGTCGCCCCCTCCCAGAGAGCCCTGTTAGCCCCGCCTCCCTTCTTGCCCCGCCCCTTTAGTCCGCCTTTTCCGGGGCTCGGCTCTAACCAGGCTCGCGCTTTTCTTTCGCAAGTAACCCCTCCACCCCACCCCCACCATTGGAGAGAAAGTGAATCACGTGGGGCCTATCACTTTTCTGATAGTAAATTTAAAACCAACTAAGGAAACAAAAACAAAACCCAAACAGAAAAGAGGCTGGAATTATGGATTCTACCTCTGGAGCAATCTAGAAAGTACATCACCTCCTGCTTTATTTTCTTTCCTTTGCTGAGGCCTTCAGTACACAGTAGATTAAGCAGAATCCTTAGTCATGATACGCTCTCATCATTGGTCCATTAATGATCTCCCTTCTCTCTACCCACCTCTCTCTGTCAATATATGTACTATATATGTTCATACATGCCCACACACAGATACACAAATGAAAAATCTCTTCCTCTTATTCCCCACCTTCCAAAGACATCACTACCCTGGTTTGTAGTCATCATCTCCTTACATGTATATCTTTATCACATATACATGTAGATAAAAGTTTGGATTGTGTTGAATTTTATAAAATTGATATCTTTCTCTGTGCAGTGTTATTATTGGACTTGTTTCACTTAACAGTTTGAGGTTCATCCAAGCTGTGGTATATAGGTATTATTTATTTGTTTCATTGCTGTAAAATATCCTACCCATTTTCCTGTTGATGAGTATGTCTCCTGGTACACTGTGCGAGTTACTACTGGGTATCCTTTCCTGTCATCCTGCCATTGCCTAATTTCAGGTTTTCGTCATCTTTTGTTAGAACTATGACAACAGATGCCTAACTGATATCTTTCCTCTGACTTCACCACTCCAATCCACTGTCTATATTGCTGCCAAAGGATTCTATCTAAAAGTCATTACTGGTTCCCCATGGACTGTTGGAGAAGTCAAACATCAGTACTACAGCTTCTGTGCACCTCCCTGATCTCATTATCTACCTATTGCTCTCACCTCCTCACCCTGTTTTTACTTTATGATCCAGCATGTTAAACCTGTACTAAGTCCTGTAAATACCAAGCTATTGCATAACTCAACTTGTTGTATATGCTTCTCCTTTTTCCTGGAATGCCCTCTCCCTGCTTCCTCATGAACTCTTCTCCCAGAAGTAAACACTATCCTGAAGTCAGCATTTCTCATTTCTATGAATTGCTTTATACTTTTATTACTTATGAAGCAAAAAAAAAAAAAAAAAAGCAATAAATGAAGTATTGCTTTGCATGATTTAAAACTTTACATAAATGTTATTATACATACTATGTATTCCTTTACAACTTGCTTTTATCAGTCACCATTCTTTATATAATGTATGCTGAGATGTGAGGTTCTAAATCATTCACTTTTACAGCCCTATAACATTCCACTGTATGAATACCCCATGAGCTGTCCACTCTCCTAGCAATAGACAGTGAGCTTGTTCTCCATTTTTGCTTTTACAGATAGTATTGCTCTAACATTCTTACGCAGTCTCCTTGTGCACTTATGTGAGAGTTTATTTGGGGTTTATACTTAGGAAACACTGCTGCTTTTTAACTAGGAGGCATTAATAATACACACTTTAAAAGATGTGAAAGCATATGAAGTATTGTAAGGTATAATTTCAAGCATTCAAAATGTTAATGTTGCTGTTAGAATGGCATTGAACTGTATATGAAACACTAGGACAGGGAGTTCCCTGACAGTGTAGTGGCTTAAGGCTTCAGCGCTGGCGCTGTCAGTGCTGCGGCCTGGGTTCGATTCCCAGCCAGGGAGCTACCCACATACCAAAAAGCAAAAAAAAAAAGAAAAGAAAAAAAAAGAAACACTAGGACATAAAAGGCAATAGTCTGGCCCAAGAATAATAAACAGAAGTATAATACATGTGATTCCGTAGCTCCCTCCATATCCAACAGATTGTAGTTGTCTGCACATGTCATGCTGTTTCTTTACCTCCACATTTCTGCTCACACTACTGTGGTCCTTAGGCCTGAAATGGTCTCCTTCACGTCTGGTTCTCCTCCTTACTTATTTTCATTGGCTACTTCTCTGACGCCTTCTCTGGTTACACATTCCCGTTTGCCTCCTATATGTCTCTCACCATCTTTACTTGCTCTTTCATAATCCTCTCTAAATGGTCAATGTCTTAAAGACAGGGCCTCCATTTTATCCATCTTTGTATCAGGGCATTCACTGAGCATAGTGCCTGATACATGTGCTGATAAATTCATGTGGAATGAGTGAAATTAGAAATTCTTGGGAGGAAAACAATTGGCAGCTAAGAATTTCTTGGAGCCAAAGGAAGTAAGATGGAAGCAAGAATGCTATTTCAGTAAGAACACAGAGACCAGGGAGAGAGTGTGAAATTTTGTCAGGGATGTAATTGTATAGATATAATGGACTATTGAGTAGGGAGCCCGCTCCTGTCATCCTGGAATATGAATGCTAGATATGCACAAGAACTTTTTCTTTGATCTTGTAACTCACAGTGATTTTTAAGATGAATAGATGAATCAGCCAGTGAATGTACTTGGAAGCAGTGAGCTCTTTCTGGCATATTTAATATTGCCAGGCATTAAGCTATTATTATTATGAAGCAGGGGTTGGCAAATATTTTCTGTAAAAGGCCAGATAGTAACTACTTTCATCTTTGTGAGTCATATTGTCCTTGTTGCAGATGATAACTCTGCTATTATAGTGTGAAGAAAGCCATAGAAAAAATATATGAACAAGTGAGTATGGCTGGTTTCTACTAAAATTTTACTTATGGTCAGTGAAATTTGAATTTCATATAATTTTAATGTGTCACAAAATATTCTTCTTTTGATCCTCTCCCCAACTATTGAAGAAGGTACAAACCATACTTACTTAGTTCACTGACCCAAAGAAACCCTGTTGAACCTTGGCCTAAATGAACTTTAGCTTCAGGTACAATGGAGGTCACAAGCAGTGATAAAAGGCTGTACTTTTACTAAGTTAGGTCTTAAAAAAAAAAAGTAAAATCTTGCAGCTCCTTGTGGGAATCAGCCAGTGGGTCTTTCAACAGAGGGGATGATTGGAGTTTTTCTAGGGTACAGTAGATCAGCTGCTACAGTATTAATACAGGCATACAAACTGTCCCAGTGATTCAAAACTTATCACAAACAGTTACTCTGGGTTTCATTTATGTGTTTACCTTCACACTCATTTGCACATATTTTCTGTATTGCAACATATCCAACTGAAGCGAATGCAATCACTCTCTCTAGGCCTCTGAGATTATTTGCTTGAAAGACTCAGCATGGTAATATGAATACAGGCTATGGTTAAAGATATGAGGGCAGCAACATGGAATCTGGGAACATATGCTGCCCAAGATGCAGGTTAACAAGTAGAACTTATAGTGAGAGGATGCTTAAAGCCACGTCTCTAGTCTTGCGATGGTAATTTTTTCCAAAACAGCTCCTATTCTTGGCTTCTTCATGTCACTTTCTTCTACCCTTGAGGTGCATGACTGGGGACCTGGGATTACCTTTCCTTAGCACATCCTGCAACAATTTCCTCACACCATTGTTAGGGTATGGGAGTACTCGGTAGTCATAGTAATGTTCTTGGCACGTGTGTGTGGGCTGAGGTGAGAGGGAACTGAAATAGAGGTAGATAGAACCATAGTAGTTATTCTTCTTATCCCTTTGTCTATAGTGATTGCATTCGCTTCAGTTGGATATGTTGCAATCCAGAAAATATGTGCAAATGAGTGTGAAGGTAAACACATAAATGAAACCTAGACCTCTCTCCTAGACCAGCTTGAGCTTGAGCTGTCTCATTATCTCCTTTTTTCACCACTCTTCTTTATCCAAATGCACAAAAGAAAGAGACTGGGTGGCAGTTAAAATAATTAACAAGGACAAAGTTTCCATCTTCCTGGAATGGAAAAGTCAACAGAAACATGATTGTGCAGGTTGGTGAAACTCAAGTCTACACAATCTTAACCACTACACCACGTTGTCACATGGTCATGTCCATTCTGGCCCCCAATATGATCTCTCAGGAAATGCAGATTGAATCTACTTCTTCCATACGTCAATGTAAGACATTCAAGAAAGCTCTCATGACCTTCCTGAATCTCTCCTTCTCTGGCTAAACATCTCCAGTAGAGCAATAAGAAATCCTTTCAAAACTAGGTGTAATTTTCTTGATGACCAAGGCCGACAGTTCTCGATAGAGGCAACAAGTTCCACCACTTAGGGGGCATCTTAGAAATGTGGGGGGAACCTTTGGTTGTCACAATCATGGTGAAGTGCAACTGTCTTATTGTGGGAGGGTAAGGGTCATTAAAATAGGTTTGGATTCTAGTTGGGGAAAAAAAGCTGGAGGGAGTGGATAACAAGGATAAAAGAGCAAAACATTTTTACATGGGATTTTTGTTGACATACAACATAGCAGGGCCCTGTGTCCCTTTCCCCATTACCAGCCAACAGCCTGATAACTAGTGTAAACACCACTTGTCTTGTTGATCTTGGACAGAGATGCCAGATAGCTTGGGAAGCAAGGGGCACCCTAATACAGTGAAGAATCTTGGCCCATCCTTTACAACCTCAAATATCCAGGTGCTTATTTCAGGTAGGTGAAAACCCTTTTTCTAATTATCTGAGTCTAAAAATCTGTTTTATATTTAATTATAGGGTAGGTTTTGTTAAGTTTTAAATTTACACTAAATTTTTCAGGAATGCAACTTCTTGTTAAGTGAAGGAAGATTATAATTTCTTTCATGCAGAACTTGACTAAGAGTTATTTGCCATTGAAAATCCTGTCACAGACGGCAATACTCTATGTGGTTTTTGTGTCACCAAGATCAACCTACATTTTTAGTTTTCATTATCACAGTGATTCTACTTAGGAGCAAATGTCTGACTTTTCATATTTTCTGGTGTGGTTGTACCCAAACATATGCACAGTGTGTCTTAGTTCATTTGGGTGGCAATAACAAAATTCCAAGCTGGTAGCTTATAAACAAAGGAAATTTATTTGTCCCAGTTCTGGATGCTGGGAGTCCTAGATCAGGGTGTTAGCATAGTCTAGTGAAGACTCTTTTCTGGGTCACAGACTTTTTGTTCTGTCATCACACGGTGAAAGAGAAGGACCTAGGATTCTCTTTGAAGCTTCTTTTATAAGGTACTAATTGCATTCACAAGGGTTCTACCCTCATAATTTAAGCAACTTCCAAAGGCTTCACCTACTAATACCATCATCTTTGGGGGAGAGGATTTCAACATATGAATTTGGGGGGAGACACAAACATTCAGACCATTGGAAATAATAATTTATGCTTTTTAAGGTATGTGCTGATAAATTATGTATGAATTTCATTTTGGAGTAGCAAAGAGCTGTTATGTAATATTTACTCTCATGAGAGATAAGTATAATACTTTATGTGTTAGTTTTCTGTTGTTGCTGCAACACATTACCACAAACTTAGTTGCTTAAAATAACACAGATGTATTATCTTGCAATTTGGTCCCTTCCTCATTTTCAAAGCTAGCAATACAGCATCTTCAAATGTCTTTCTGCCTCTGACCTTCTTACTTTCTTTGTCACCTCTCCTTTTCTGACTCTGACATCCCTGCCTTCATCTTACACAGATTCTTGTGATTCCATTGGGCCCATTTAGATAATCCAGGATCATCTTCTCTCAAGATCCTTAATTTAATCGCATTTGCAAAGTCTCTTTTGCCATGTAAGGTGATTTGGACCTGGACACCCTTGGGAGGCCATTATTCTGTCCATCACATTTTAATAATGTAATACTTGTCCTGGTAAGGTTGAGGCACACAGATATAACTAAAGCACTGGGCTTGATGCTTCTTCTCTTTCTGTTCTTATGCCAGGTAGATTTTGTCCTTGACTTTGGCTTGGGCTGAACCTGTTCCAGGGGTACAATGTCAGGAGAACAACCTGATTCTGTCCAGGCTGCGGTAAGGCCTTAGTTGTTGTGAGGCCCTGTGTCGCCAGGCAGTGTGGATTCAAGCATTGTTTTGAAGTTAACCTGGATTGAATAATTCCTTTGTAATCTCTCTCTCTCTCTTTTCTTTTTCTTGAAAGCATATGATGTTTACTTTTTGGGGCACCTAACTTTAAATCTCTTAAGTTGTTTTGCTTTCCTGGATATATCAGAAGACAGTAAGATATTCTCTAGCTCCAAGGGCTCTACGTTCTGACCTATAAATTGGGATATATGGTCTGTCAAAGAATTTTTGATTTGCTTCCAAGAGTCAAAGGAGTTTCAGGAGATGCAATTTTGTTGAAGACACATTAGAATTTCTAGCACATCTTGCTAGTTGGGGGAAGATAATGTGACAGAAAAATAAAATAAAATAGCTATCAGTTTTTTCAGTTATGTTTGACATTCAATATTATTTTATATTAGTTTCAGGTGTACAGCATAGTGGTTAGACATTTATATAATGTATTCAGTATTCCCCCCAATTAGTCTAGTACCTACCTGGCACTATACATGGTTGTTGCAGTGAGTTCTTTATGAAGTACCAAGCCCTGTGCTGTGCCCTTTATATATATATTATCTCATTGAACATTCACAACAATCCAGAGAGATAGGAATTATCAGGTTCTAGCCCAAAGTTGTAGTGGTAGGCTCGGAATTCAAATGCAGATCTGTCTGGCTCAGAAGCTAGTGCTTGAGAATTACTACACACCAGAGATCCAGTGCACAGGGTTCCCATAAATAGATGCATCCCAGAAACTAAAAATATTACAAAGAAGATAAGCCATAGCCCCAGATTTGCAAATGTCTTTTCAACCTGAGTGAGAGTTGGTGTTTAGTTTGCTCCTGGGTAGGAACAGAGCACATTGGTATTTTTCTGGCAGTAAACACATGTTAAAGGGAAATTTGACAGACAGCTAGTAGGGAGGGTTTTTATTTTCAAGGCCTGCTTCCTCTTATTATACAATTTATACCCATACACTGCATTATTAGGGAACTTCCAGACCTTCATGCCTGGTGTGGTGCTGTGGGAACCTGAGGTAATACTGGAGAAGAGGGATGCCCCTTGGAGCCTAAATAGTATTGTCATATATATGCCAAGGAGTAGTTTAGTGTCTGCCATCTATCTTTAGCTTTTTGACAATAACCTACCTTGACGGAGGAAATAGGGGGACAAGGAGGTATATGATGTGAGAAAGTGTAAGCCTGACAGATGAAGGGTCCCAGAGCAGCAGGCATCACGTCTCCTCTTGGACCATTTCAGCTGTCTACTTTGGATTGACAGAGGCATCTGGCTGCTAAAAATACCCTTCTGACCAAGTCCGCCTTAGTCCAACTAAAGCTGAGCACAATTACCATCCAAGAATGAGCTGCTGCTTCTTGCAAAGGAACTTTTCAAGTTTTCAGGCCCACTCTCTGAGCTACACCAGTCCATGGTCATTTTCTGCTCCGTCAACTTTGCCTGGACTGACACGTTGCCCACATCACTGTTTTCTTGCCTGTCCATCTCTGCCTCCAGGAAAAGTGGCAGAGGGGGAGGTGAGGGCCCAGTAGTGAGATGGGGGAGGGAAGGGGAGGTGGCTTGTCCATTTATAGGCTTGCTCTTTGGGATACTGAAGGTGCTGAAATAGCAGCAATGACAAGAGACTTGGCTCAGTGCTAAATATCTGCAGTGCTGCCTGAAAGACTGAGATGACCATAGGGGGAATGGAGAACGTGGAGGTCTTTACTTCTGACGGCAAAGGCAGGAGTCTGAAGGCCACTAAGGAGTTCTGGGCTTCGGACATCATATTTGCTGAACGAGCTTATTCTGCAGTGGTTTTTGACAGGTATGAAATGTGGAGAGTTGCCTTCTTTTCTCCTGTTGGTTTGTCTGGTGCCAAACTCAAATACTTTGATCTCAAAATCATCACAAAAGGGATAAAAATCCATGTAATTATTTTTAACAAAGTGGCATTTCCACTAGCTGTTTTCTGACATAACTTTCTGCAAAGAGTCATTGTCAGTGTGATTTGCTCTGGTTCCTGGAGGATTGTAAAAGTGAGCAAAGGCTTTGGGGCACTTTCCTACAACACCAGCGAACTTGGCTGAATGCTGGTGCTGGGTGTGGCAAGGGTGGAGGGAAAGGAATGGAAAAGTGGGTGTGGTTCTATAGGAAACACTTTTTTACAGGAGGCTCCATGTTTTCAGCTTTGAGGATATAAGAATATATTACAGCATTAAATAATTGATGAGACTTTAAAAAAGAAATTGTAAATATACAAGTAATACTGAAATGCACTTGCCTTTGAAAAGTTAGAACATCACTAATGAAACTGGAGTCCCTTTTGACCTTTCCCACCCCTAATCCCAGTCCCCTCTATCTTTCCCCAGAGGTAATTCTTGTTATGATTTTAATGTTCCCATCTAGAACATTCTTGTACTATTACATACATATATATGCACTTATCAAAATGTACAGTTCTCTAGTTTGTCTATTTTTTTTTTTTACAGAAATAGTATCATTCCTCAGGTATCATTCTAGAACTTGCTCTCTTCACTAAACATGGTTTCGATATTTATTCTTATGGGAACTATAAGTCTATGCATATTTCTTTTAAATATGATGTTTATTTTTTTACCCACCTGTAGATATATCTACATTGATTCATATGCTCTATGGATCATCAATTTTAGCTGTAAATATGCCACCCTATAAATATGTTAAATTTTATTTATCTACTCCCCTATTAAAAAACATTTGTGATTTCCAACTTTTGATAAAAACAAACATTTCTGCAATTAAAATGCTTGACTACATCCACTTGTATACATGTGTGATTATTTTCTAGGATAGATGGCTAGAAGAGGAATTGCTGTGCCATTGGGTGTGCTGTTTTCAGTTTTAATGGGCTCTCCAAAGTGACTCTTAAGTTTACATTTTTATTTCTCCACAACCTTGTCCATATTTGACTACCACACTTTTAAAGTAGTACTAAATCTTTATTTTAAAAAACTTATGCTGTGATTAAATCATGACAATATTCTCTGCGCCCAAAGTTGGGGTGACCTGCCTGAATTTTATGTGGTGTGAGTGTGAGGGCCTCTGATCATCTAGACTTTGTGGCTGGCTCACTGTACTGCTCATCCTGAGAACAGGCACTGCTTTTCAGAGATCACTTGATTATATTTAATTATGAAGAAACTCTTTTTTCTTCCTGCCAACCAGGAGCTTCAGGGAAAAGATAGGGAATGGGGCATACGGATGACTACCACCTGAAGAATGTAAGAGGGCTTAGGTGACAGTAATAGCTAGCTCTTCAGAGGGAGTTTGTTCTACTCCATTGATTTAGTGTGTGTGTGTGTGTGTGTGTGTGTGTGTGTGTGTGTGTTAGAGATGAGTGAGTTAAGGAGTCAGTTGGATTCAGAATTAAGACATAAAAATCTAGAAACACAAGAACTCTGAACAATAATCCTGGTGCTGCCATCTTGCCTTGTATAGAACACCTCCACTGGTGTCTCCAATTCCCCAAAGGCAATATAGTCAATCAGTTTCCCTTTAAGAATGTTTGGAGTTGAGTGAGTTTTCCTTCCAGTGTAAAGTAAAACTTAGGAAGAAAAAAATACATCTTCACATGAAGGTAATCAGTCTTTAACACTGTTGTCTATTTCCCCCCAGCTTGTTTTAAAACAAGGGTTTCATTTGTTTGTACTACTCAGCTGTGATCTTATTATATAGAAAACAGGGCAAAATAACCTTTGGACTGGACTTATAGCAACATTATATTCCAAAGAACTTAGTATACTGTGTTTTTCATTTAATAATTTAATTACCTTCTATATTAGTCCTAATATTTAATGGCTGCCTGCTATTCTACCGCTTCTTTATGACTGGACATTTAGGTTACTTACATATTTTTGTTACTATAAATAATGCATCATTCATTTGAACGAATAACTACGAAAACAACCTTAGTGTACATTGCAGATAAACTGTTACATAAAATGTTATTATTACTACAATAGTAAAAAAAAAAATAAGATGGTTGGGGTAAATTATCTTTGAAATGATTTTGAAAATCTAAAGGAGATACCTTTTAAAGGTTATTTGCCCAAACTTGTCACTGCAAAGGTGAGGGTGTACTCTTTCTTTGGGTATACCTGAGACAGCTGGAGAGGTGTCAAAGGAAAACTTTGTCCATCCTGACCTCAATCTCATTTTAGGTTCCTGGTGAGAAGGTGCCACTGTAGATGATGACTGAGGAGGTAGGACTGAGTTACCCACAAAAGTCATTCTATAAAAGAGGCATATTCCAATTTCTGTGGTAACCTAAAAATAAAAGGCCAAAGTGAGAGGCAACTAGCATAATTTGAGATAAAAAATAAGCTACTTGGGACACACTGATTCAGGCAGAATCCCTAACAGTGTTCTGATCAGGAGACAAAGGCACTGGGTATTTATGAGAAAGGGAAGACAAACAATTACATCAATGGAAGGAAGGCATTTCTATTGGTGCAGCTAAGCTAACAAAGTGATGCTAATTCTAAAGAATGTTTTAATTTTCAGTTCGGTACTTATAATATCTGCTCTCTTATTACCTTTGCAAACTGTTCTTTGGGACACAATGTGGCTTTAGGCCCAGTCCAAAGTTTATTTTGCCCAGTTTTAATATTCCAAAGGTTTGAGGAACAAAACAAGCAAGGCAGCTCTGACTCCATTGTGGAGTGGTTCTGTTTATTTTAGTTTTTTACACATCTTTTTGTAAGCCAGGCTTATTTAGTTCAAATGGAATGAGAAGATAAATGGTTTTAGTCTCACGAGTGCAAGGACTTCAGCAAGGAGATCAGATCCTTACCTTTTCTCTGCTTGGTCTTGCAAGGACTCTGCAGCCTTCTGAAGTAGGACACCCATCTTTTCCAAACTGTAAAATCAATTAGTTGGTTAACCCAGTTGACCTGTAGATTGAGATCTGAGGACACAATTTTTCACAGTATAAATAAAATTGCATCAGGACCCTCAACATAATTGACATTATCTTCAGACAATACCTACAGCTAATAGATGGCCCAACTGGAATAGATGGAGAACTAACCAGGTGAAGGAATTTGAAGCATGTTTTACAGTAACATTTGCGAACTGCTCCTAATAGCCATCTACAAATAATAACTGTTATCCGTAGAAAGAGGGCTCTGAACTTTTTTGTAATTGAGAGAAGGGTGAGAACAAGGTATCTTAAGTAAAAGTTACAGAGTCATATTTCAGGTGGAAATGAGGGTGAGGGGACGTGGGGAAATGGTAGTCAGAGCACAAGCTGTTTACGAATTAAGTAGACCCCGGGCACCCTTACCTTTAGAGACACCAACTCACAAAATGTCAAACTGTACTTTTTGCTTATTACTTCTGATTGGATTTTTATAACTTTGCTTTTGAAATTGCAATTTATTTCCATTTTCTATTTTCTGTTTTTGTCTTAAAAAATTTGGGGAACCATGAAAAGGAATCAGTTCCAAACCTTTTCCTGGGCCACTTACAAGCCTTTAGTCCCTTGATACTGAGCCTCTATTGCCTAATGTCTGGAGATGGAAAGGGCTATTTCCAAGATTGTGCATTTCCTTGTGACAGCCTGTAGAGATGGTGTATGTGAAGAGTTGAACTATAGAGGGGATTAAGTGATATAACTCTAATGAGCTCTTCCAGCCTGAGATTCTAGAGGTTGCATAAAATTCTATATGCAAAGGATTCCAGTGCAGCAAGAGAGGAGTGCTAGCTAATTTGGGAATGGAGCTTGTTCTGATTATTATTTTATTTTAGTGTCAAATACAAGAAATAACACAAGAATGGTGCTTATGGGCAGTACTAGGAGCCCAAAATACTATTTGATATTTCCTTTTAACAGTCCCGGCTGTCTTGAATTAAGAGTGTATCTAGATTATAGATTCCTATAATTATGGATCCTTAACACCTATAATTGGAGGATCAAAGTTTATGTGGATCGGCATGCATACTTTTTATTTCTGGGGAAAAAGTCCATAGCTTTCATCACTTTCAAAATTACTTTCAACCCAGGAAAAGGTTGAAACCAATTGAATTTATTCAATCCTCTTTTACAGATGTGGAAACTGAGGCTTAGTGAGGTGAAGGGCCTTCACTGGTCATACAGGGGTTAGTCTTCTAGGGCAGAATTGAGTCTTCTGGAATCTTCTCAAGGCATCATCTTTCAGTATCCCCCCTCCCAAGTGGGCCCAGAATTGCCTACTTAATTTTCTTTTGTTCTTGTCAGTCCAATTAATAATATTTAATTTTAATAGACAATGGGTACCCATCTATAAATTTCAGAAGAATGAAAATCTTGTTCTGGAGCCTGAGAATGTCTAGATCCAGAAACTCAAAGGTAAAAAACAAGAATATACATGTGATTACATAGAAAAAAAAAGTGCTATAATAGCAAACCAATGTATTAGTTTCCTGCTGTTGCTATAACAAATTACCACAAATTTTAGCTTAAACAATACAGATCAATTATCTCACACTTCTGGAGGTCACAAATGGGTCTACAGGACTAGGTTTCCTTGGCTTTTCTATCTTCTATAGTCTGCTTGTTGTGATATTGTGATTTGTAAAAAAAAAAAAAAAATTATGCATGACTTGAAGTTGTGGGGGATGGGGTGTTGGGAGGGTAGTGATACTGAGCCCTTAATCTGTGGGATCTGATGCTATCTCTAGGTAGATAGTTAGAACTGAATTAAATTGTAAGATGCCCACCTGGTGTTGGAGAATTGTTTGGTGGTATAAGAAACCATCTCCATACATATTGGAATTGCGTGCAGAATTGGACTTGCAGTCCTGGGTTCTATCTTTAAAGCCAGCTGTTCATCACCTTCTTTCCTTCTGATCTCCTGCCTTCTTCTTATAAAGACCCTTGTGATTACATTAGGCCCTTCCCAATTATCAGGGTCTCTTTTGCCATGGCAACATGTTTACAGTTTCTGGGGATTAAAACATTCACATTTTGAGGGGACTATTCAGCTTATCACAGCAATAATTTAAATTTTCTGTTAACCCAATTCATTATAAAAGATGTTAAAAAGGATCAAGGGAAAAAAGCAGAGACAATGAAAAAATTTAAAGTTCTTTAGAAAAAAATTTGACCAACTACTAAATGATTCTGTGAGTTGAAAGTGCCCAGGAGATTATGTAAATGTGTATGTGTGTAGGGAAAAAAAAGATGAGAACATGAGAAAAAGTAGAGTACTGTCAGCAGGATTTTTTTGAAAATCAAACTAGTTATGAGCTTCTTTAGGGCCAGTAAAGACAGCTGGGCTGTTAGCCAGTGTAATTTTATGTGGGCCTGTGGGAACACTAGGATTAGCCATGGCATATACACAAACAGTCATGTGGTCTTTAAGATGGTAACAGCTGGTGGATAGGTGGTGGGGGACAAATGATGCTATAAATGGAAATAATTTAATAAAAGGATTAGAGAAATTCACAAACAGTTAGAAAAAGAATGAGCAATTGTTAAAATGTTCAGGTGACAACATCAAATGTTTGTACTTGATTATGGGGAAAACTATAGTAGATTTAGAAATATGCCCCCATTTGGCACTTGTAGCTGTGAAGGTAAGATGTGTTGATATATCACATTACTTGCTATGAGCCATATTGCTGAATTTTACTAAATAATCCTTAAAAACAGATGTTTTGGAATAATTGTCTTTTAAACATAAATTAGATAAAATGCCAGGTTGACCTCATAACATAGTTGTCTTCACTCATCTGCATCGGAGGCTGAGAATTGGGGTTTGGTTGCAGCTAGAGTGTGAGAAATGCATACAGGTCTGAATATGGTGTGTGAACTTCATCATGTGAAATATGGCAGAGAAAATCTTAAGACTTACTATTTTAATAAAAGAGATGTTAAAAACTTCTCAGAACTAGAACAATCCAAAAATTTATATAGAACCACAAAAGACCCCAACTAACCAAAACAATCTTGAGAAAGAAGAAGAAAGTCGGAGTATCATGCTTTCTAATTTCAAACTATACTTTGAGGTTATAATAATAAAAATAGTATTGTACTGGTACAAAAAGCAGACATATAGACCAATGGAACATAATTGAGAAATAAACCCTTGCTTCTAGGGCCAATAAATCTACAACAAAGGAGTTAAGAATATACAATGGAGAAATGACAGTGTCTTCAATTAGTTAGGAAAACTGGACAGATACATGCAGAACAAAACAAAACAAAACAAAACAAAAGAAAAAAAGAAAGAAAGACATTGAATCTCTATCTTATACCATATTAAAAATTAAACTCAAAATGAATTAAAGACTTAAATGTAAAATCTGAAACATAAAACTGCTAGAGGAAAATATAGGTAGTAAATGTTTTGACATTAGTTTCAGCAATACATTTTTGGATATGTCTGTCTCCTTGGACAAGGACAACAAAAGCAAAAATAAATAAGATTATATCAAACTAAAAAGCAAAGGAAACCAACAACAAACACCATGAAGACAATCTACTGAATGGGAGAAAATACAAATGATATATCCAATAAGGCAGGGGTCCCCAACCCACAGGCCACGAACCATTAGTGGTCCATGGCCTGTTAGGAATCAGGCCACACAGCAGGAGGTGAGAGGCGAATGAGTGCGTGAAGCTTCACATCTGTATTTGCAACTGCTCCCCATTGCTTGCATTACCACCTACGCTCTGCCTCCTGTCAGATTAGTGGTGGCGTTAGATTCTCACAGGAGTGCAAATCCTGCCTTTATGAAGCAGAGTTTTCTACAGTGACAACAACCAAAATGAGATGAAGTAGACTGGACATAAGCAACACACTGGTCCAAAACTCAGTGCTGTTCCACACAAGTGGTCTGCCTAGGCCCTTACTGCAGACTTTCCTAAAATCTCTCAAAGGTCCAGAAACCCTAAATAAGTAGTAGCTAGCCACAGAGTGCTCTGAACCTCTTGCTAAGTGGTCCCAAGCCTGGCACTAGTGGAAGCTGGCCTAGGTTCACAGGATAGCCTCTTCCAGGAGCCTCCAAGCCCAGCACAGGCAGCTACCAACAACAGAGCACTTAGTAGCTCCTATTAGGTAGCCCCTGAGTAGGTAACACACTACTAAATAATAAATGGGTTAATAACAATATTAAAGAAGCAATCAAAATATACTTGCGATATGCAAATAAAACACAATGACCCAAAATCTATGGGACATAGCCAAAGCAGTTCTAAAAGAGAAACTTATAGGAATACAGGCCTACTTCAAGAAACAAGAAAAAATTTCAAGTAAAACATATAACCTTACACTTAAAGGAACTAGAAAAAGAGGAATAAGTAAAAATCTAATATGAATAGAAGAAAGGAAATAAAAAAGATCAGAGTGAAAAACAAAATGGAGCCTAAAAAACCAATAAAAAAGATCAATGAAACCAAGAGCTTGTTCTTTGAAAAGATAATGCAAAAAGATAAACCTTTAGCCAGACTCACCAAGAAAAAAGAAGAGAGGTCCCAAATAAATAAAATCAGAAATGAAAGAAGTAACAAACAATGCCACAGAAATACAAAGGATTATTAGGAAATACTACAAACAATGATATGCCAACAAATTGGACAATCTGGAAGAAATTTATAAATTCCTAGAAACACGCTATCTTCTAAGATAGAATGAAGAAGAAACAAAAATATTTTAACAGACCAGTAACTACTAATAATTTAAACCAGGAATCAAAAGATCCCAACAAACAAAAGCTCTGGATCAGATGGCTTCACAGCTTAATTTTATCAAGCATTCAAAGAAGAATTAAGACTTATTCTTCTTAAACTATTCCAAAAAATTGAACAGGAAGGAAGGACTACCCAGCTCATTTTATAAGGCCAGCATTACTCTGATTCCAAAACCAGACAAAGACATTACAAAAAGAGAAAATTATAAGCCAATATCTCTGATGAACATAAATGCAAAAGTCCTCAACAAAATATTAGCAAACCGAATTCAGCAATACATTAAAAAGATCATACACTATGATCAAGTGGGATTTATTTCTTGGATGCATTCTTGGTTTAATATCTGCAAATCCATTAATATGACATACCACATAAACAAAATGAAGGATAAAATTTATATGATCATAACAATACATACAGCAAAAGCATTTGACAAAAATCAAACATTCATTTATGATAAATATTCCCAGTAAAATGGGAACAGAGGGAACAGACCTCAACATAATAAAAGCCATGTATGACAAACACATCTAACATCATACTCAACAATGAAAA